>JACXGJ010002399.1:0-37112 GCA_016801105.1 Esox niger | reverse complement strand
TTTTTTTTTGAAAGGGAGCCCCCTCTCCTCTCTCTCTCTCGCTCACTCTCTTACAGCTTCCCCGTGGTTGCTAGGTTACGGCACTTGCGGCCATCCATGCACTGGAAGTGCTTGACATCGGCGAGAGACACGAGAGAGGCAGCCTGGCTTTTCATCCATCATTTGAAATTTAAAATAGCAGAAAATAGCAACACACGCATCCTCAATTAGGGGAATGCCAGATACTCAGGGACATCAAAATCAACTATTCTTACAAACACACGCTGGTGTTAAGATAGCGTTGAGGCATGTTTATTTTTGTCTACACTGTCTTCACAAGGATTTGGAATACATTAAGTGGTGTCAGATTTAGGCTGCAGTGCACATTAGTGTTTTAATTATGCAGTGTTTCATGATGGAGACCATTTGCTCAATGGGAACCCTATTGAACATCGCATTCTCAGTTTAATGTTGACACAATGAACGTAATCCAGCATGTCTTCAGACTAGTGGCTCTTGTTTATTGGATTTCTGGTCATCAGCTTTGTCACGTTAGTGTGGCAATGTCAAAACACAACATCGTGTCCCTAAAATGTGAGCAGAATTAGCAGAAAACCAACATTTATTTTGGCTGGTTTTGAGGGCAATGCACTGTGGATCAGTGACTCCCGTTTATTGACATGGTCTATTGACTTACATAGTTGGCTGCTTGAAAGAAACATTCCCCAGTAACTCTTGACAAAATGTCACAGTTGTGACCAGCAGTTACAAGCAATACATTTTACATGAATGGCTATTATTGTATCAGTACTGAATGGATCATCACGGCTCATTTGTTTCAAAGTAAATCGGTATCTGCCCGATACACACATTTCCCCTTATACCCCTCACCCACACCCACACCCACACCCACACCCACACCCACACCCACACCCACACCCACACCCACACCCACACCCACACACACACACACACACACACACACACACACACACACACACACATCCTCACCCATCAGGGATTCCATCCTGTTCAAACAAGACTACTGACCTGGGCCCATATTTCACAAATCAGAGGTCAAAGTTGAAGCCCCAAGAACACGCCACTTCCCTTTCCTCCCCTGGAGACATTCTTTATAGGACAGGTCTCTGGCCTCACAGGGTTGCTGGTAGTCTGCCTCCACCTCTCTCCTTCAAAGAACAAAAGTCAAGGTGATTTAAAACACCTCAGTCCCTGGCATTAAGATCCAGAACCATTCCTCATTCCTTCATTTTCTGCTTTTCATTTGTCCCCAGTAAACAGAGCCTAGGGCCTGTCGCCCTGTGTTTGGGGTTTGTTATGTCCTTGAGGAACTGATTTACAGGTTAACCTTGTGTGCAGGGCTGGAGAGGACTGATTCAGCCTCCCCTTAATAGTGGGGCTGAAACAAACACACTGGACTGGTTTTGGGGAAAGGGAGGCCTCTCTGGCCAGTGGGCAGGAGATGAAATGTCTTATTAGGGAGTCAATAGAAAGCAGACGCCAGGCCCTCCATTAACCTGTCCTCCAGGAGAGGGGCTCGTAAACATGGCTGTGATGGCAGGAAGGGCTGGGGGTGCTGGAGGTTCTGTGGCAGGGGGTGTGGGGAGGGTTGAGGTTAGGGTGGGGATGGTTGGGAAGGATGTCAGGGGCCTAAACAAGGTACAGTGGAGTCCGCCAGAAGGCATTGCCCCCTTGTCCCTAACTCTTGCTCCTCCAGTTCCCAGAGCTGAAGGGGTCTGAATAATCGAAGGTGTAGGTGCTAACCCAACCTTCCAGTGTCTACATTCAGTAAGCCTGCAACAATATTTCATGAGCCGAGTAGAGTCCCAAAAGGAACTGAGTTAGCAGTTTGAGCAATTCCAAGCAATAAAATAAAGACATGCCCAATGAAATGACAAGTGCCTTTGTTTATGGCTGGTTCTGAGACTTGACACTGAGATGAAATGCCATTTTTACTGAGATTAATATCTGGTAAAACGACAGGGGGCTTTGCTGATTTGAATTGTATGTTTATTTTATTATATAAAGTGGATTGTGAATTGTGTCGTTCAAGTCACAAATCTGTCCCCAAGTTGATGGGGTCATTGATCTGCTTGCCGGAAGTAATTCCAGGGAGTTTCAGCAGCAACACATGACAACAAGTGAGTTGGTAGGGCTAGAGCATGGTTTGGTATTCACAGTTGGGGATGAGCCGGTAGATAGGGTGTGATGTTTATTTGGTATTCACAGTTAGAGATTAGTGAGTTGGTAGGGCAAGAGAATGTTTTGGCATTCATAGTTAGAGGTGAGTGAGGTGGTAGGGTAAGAGAAAGGTTTGGTATTCACAGTAAGAGAAGGTTAAAGGTATTACTAGTGGCTGTCCTGTTAAAAACAAGACAGACATTGACTTCTTCTCATCGTAAGTTGCCAACTAAACTTCTAAACGTGAGCCAAAAAAGACGGCGCTAACAGAAGCCAATCCGACGCCAAGCTGTCATCTGTTCTCATGCTGCTGCAATGCTTCCTGGGTGATAAATTCCCTGAGCGCTAACTAGGCATGGCTGGGCCCACTCGACAGCCCGGAGGCAATGCTATGATGCGGGCCGACGATGGGAGTATGGAGACGGGGACATGAGGGCCGCTCTCGCCCCCACAGCCTCCTGAGCTCAGCTGTCTCTGTGGCTGGGCTGTTTTCTCTGACAGGCGGCGAACGCCAGGAACAGCAAGACATGAGGGACAGAGGTACCTCGACAACATGCGCCCTCTCAATCTGCTCACAGCGACCATACCCCCACTCTCCTTCTACCCATCTCACTCTCCCTCTTTCTCTGTGTCTCTCCTTTCTCTCTCCAACACAGCTCTCTGCCTCACTGTCATCTCTTGTTTCTGCTACAGCCATTAATCATTTCTTCAAAAACAACACAGGAGAAAAAACGGGGCAAAGATTGGGAGGAGGTTAAAAAACCATGTGAAATAAGAGGGAGGCAGGGTGAATAACCGCCAACAAACAATTTTTATTTTGACTGGCTGCAGAGCAGCAATTACGAGGCTGCCTGGGATTTAATAAGCACTTCTCTGGCATTAGGAGACGGTTTGTTTGCCTCAGTGCTGAAGCAGAAGCACTGTGTGGTTTCCCCATTCTCAGACCTAGACCGAGGAGAGAAAATGGCTGAAGGCTATGGGAGGTATTCCCTTCCGCTTCCTGCCACATCCCTGGCTGTCTGAAGATGGTGCCTGGGGCCACGGTGATGCTGGGTACCTGAGGGCGGCAGCTGGTACCGGGGGTTGCTGGGACTAGAAGGGGACCGGGCTGGCAGTGAGCACCCCTGGAAGGCGGGAGTCTTACACGGTAAATAAACAGCCCACTATCCCTGCACGATGTGCACGGTTCTCCTCCTTTTTGTGCATTTCTAATCCTGAAGTACTCGTCAATTTCACATCACTGTGGGCCCCTATACCCTCTGTCTCTTCTCCATGGCACACAGTTCATCATTGTCAGTCCCACCACCTGATACACACACACACAACCACCCAACTCCAAACACACCAGATCAAAGGAGATGAAAATGTGATCTTTGTGATTCCATTTTTCCTGTCAGCCCACATCATTATGACGTTTTTCAGCATTAAAAAAGAGAACAACAATGAACAATGGTGGGATCTGGTGGTTGGCCTCATCCCCTGAGAGAACACATCAGAGGGGGTCCTCTATCAAACACACCCCCATTAAATAAACAAGGTTTAAAGTGAGAAACGGGCACAAAATAAAGGGAACTAGGCCAAACTTTTCTGTGTGCACTGACAAATTGTATTATTGTATTTGTAAGGACTTCAGTTTCAGCATTTCTTCAACATTATTGATCTGAATAAAACACTTGCCATATTAGATTTGCCAGTGGATTTATGACTGTTTCAATCTTTTTTAACAATATTGAAATAAACAGAAATGTTTCTAAACTGAATTTGCGTTATGTATCAGTCCTTGGAAATAATTTGTCTGTTCCAATACATCAAAAAACTATTTAAATCGTTTTTATCGAAACCCCATGAATGTCTTTCAACACATCTGAGAAACCATATGGTTTATCAAGTCTCAGTAGCGTATCTAACATCTGTTATGTGACATATCTTTGAATGGCTTTATTTTACCCCAAAACCCCAAGACCCGTCACCCTACTCCTGAAACCTCACAACGCAATGAGGTTAACCCAGTTCTTGAAGCTGATGCCAATGGGCCAAAAGGAGCCCCCCCCGTGCCTTCCTTCACCACACACAGTCTGCTAATGAATAAAACATGTCATTATTTTCACTTCATAATTCTATCAATGAAGCATGCTGCTAATGTTTCTTTAGGACCTCTCATGCCACTGGAAATCACTGCACCTGACAGGCAACACATACACATATGCAAACACACACACACGCGCTCACACATGTCCTGGCTCACCCCACTGTCTCTCTGCTGTACTGGCCTCATATTGCAGTCAATTCCCTTGTGACCTTGTGCATATGTGTGGGGGAGGCTGCTTGTGTTCGTCTATGTACGTGTCCCACTATTTCCTGCCAGATTCTTTCATCCAGTGAAAGTTATGTCATTCAAAATAACACAACTTACACGATACCGTCTTGGGTTTTTGTCGACGACAGAACCAATGCAAACGTGTAGCTAACCTTCAGATGACAGAATGATCTGTTCACGTGCTGTAGTGCAGAGCAGAGACAGACTGTACTCTCCCAGAACTCATCCCCTACACGTGACTGTTATTAATCAGTCCTATCACGTCTCTGCATATCATTCCAGCACTCTGATTGGCTCTGAGTGCCAGGGAAAGGAAATAAAACAACAAAGGGATTTCCAGGAGGGAGAGCTAGGTGCCAGGACTGTCTCTGTCATCTGAATATAATATCACTACTAGGCACATGCGCACACACGCGCACACACACAGATTGCCGTTTGCATTTTTTTACTTATTCATTCTCTGCCACCTTCAATAAAACAACAGAAAGCATTTGATGGGTACACAGCTTGGAAAATGCTGTAGAAAAATATATTGAATGATTGATCCAACTGTCAGGCCACAGCCACAATAGGCCTTGAAAAACAACGAGAAACGACTATACCAGTAGTAAGATGTTATTTTAACAGTCAAGATATAAAAAAGGACATGATAACAACACAGAAGGTTGTGTGCATTTTGAAAGTGTACCCCTCTCCTCTTCCAGGTACTATCAATTCTCTGTTAACTGTCACACCATGATCTTAATTGGCTCAGTGTCTGTGTGTGCTTTGCTTGGATAGTTCTCATCCCAAGCAGAGATAAGTTCTGAGAAGAATTACAGGACATGAGGTTTGTTACTGGGCAATTCAATGACAATGCTAAGTTAGTGTGACGACCTTACAGGCGTTTTGGATGTTTGGTCCTATCATGGATTTGACAGAACAAACATTAACTACAGGAGCTTACGACTGCTTTCATAGTGTCCACTGTAGAATGTGTAGGCAAACAGCAGCTCTATGACAAATCAGGAAAAAGAGTGCTGACATGACCAACCCGAACCAACGTGACTACTATTTGTGCTTGGCAGCATACCGATTGACATTTTGTGAGGGCCAACCAACAAAGAGAGGATTGAAAGAGGGAGTGGGAGGGAGGGAGGACACAGGAAATGGAAAGAGAAAGATAAAGAGAGAAAAGGGGGGAATGAAATGTGTAGGATGACTACAAAAATAATCACTTCCTCTTATTTTGTCACCCCTCGGTCATCACCTCGGTCATCAACTAAACATTGGGACATTTCCCTTCTGTCTTTACTGGTCAAAACGGAGAAGCTATTTAATTTGCTAATCTAGGTGCAACGCCTCCCGTCATGGTGGGAGACGCCCCCTCGTTAGTTACCAAAACCACCAGAGATTCCTAATGAGGGGACCCCTTGTCGTGCTGCTTTCTCAGCAGCCTGAAGTCGCCTGGCAGTAAGGAAGTACTATTTATGAAAAATGGAGAAGCGCCATACGTCAAGACACATCTTTCCCCACCCACACACACACTGTGACGGGGCTGAAACAGTGCTGAAACAGAGCTGAAACAGGGCTGATACGCACACGCCATTCTGCATGATTGATCTTATCAAACCAACCAAGGACATCGCTCCATGAGTATCACCGCCGCCAGTGCCTGCAGGCCGGAAGTTACCGCATCATATCAGGGGTGTACTGTAGGGAGAAATGGAGGCCGTCGAGGAGGTACAAGCAGACAGCTATAGCATCATATCAGGGGTGTACTGTAGGGAGAAATGGAGGCCGTCGAGGAGGTACAAGCAGACAGCTATAGCATCATATCAGGGGTGTACTGTAGGGAGAAATGGAGGCCGTCGAGGAGGTACAAGCAGACAGCTATAGCATCATATCAGGGGTGTACTGTAGGGAGAAATGGAGGCCGTCGAGGAGATACAAGCAGACAGCTATAGCATCATATCAGGGGTGTACTGTAGGGAGAAATGGAGGCCGTCGAGGAGGTACAAGCAGACAGCTATAGCATCATATCAGGGGTGTACTGTAGGGAGAAAAGGAGGCCGTTGAGGAGGTACAAGCAAGTCACGCTGTTTCACATTTCAAGCACCCATTATGCAATGTCCTATTGATATTGTGCATTCTAAAAATGTTAGAATTTCTACCATGTAAGCCAGTTTACAAATGTAAACCATCATCAGTTCTGAAACATTGGGTAAACACTGTTGCAGGGTCAAGGAATGAAGTATTTTGAGTTTAATTCTGGAAATGATTAACCAGTCAGATTGGATCTGTATGGTTTTGGCTCCTTGGTCTGCTCCTCACCTAGTTCCTCTTTGCGAGTCTGAGAAAAGGGAACTAAGTCAGTATCTCTGAACGTTGCCAACAAACACTCAGACACTCTCAAACTCAAACAACGGAGACAGCCTGAAAAAAATTGAGGAAGTCCACAAATGTTTGCAAAGTATAAACTACAAATGTTACAAAATGACATTGACTCAAGTTTTTTTCTTTTGGAGGCCATCAAACAAATCGGAGAATAAGCATTTCAGCTTAAGTACATTTTTACCCTGAATTTTCCATTTAGATCGATGTCTGTTGTTCTCACTTCCACTGTCTCAGAATCTCCTCACTCTAGGATATCCTCTATATTCCAGAGGCAAGCTCAATAGACGTGTTGTATATTGATGAATTTACAATCAATAACTTTATAGAAATATTATTCATAATGACCCAATGCATCATAAATACATTGTGTGTGAGTATTTTGCATAAGACAGATTAGAGTCAAGCATTTGAAATCAATGGAGGATAGAACTTTCAATCTCATTGTGAGAATATATAGTATTTTATACAATATCCACAATATCATTAGTAAGTCTACACCCCCCTGTAACAAAACAACAGGGAGGCAGGACATAGGAGCAGGGAAAATAACAAATAACTTAGTCATGACAAAACTGAAACTAACACATGAAAACAGAACAGAACAATGTTACAAAATGATGGAACCAAATGATGACAGATCAAATACAACAGTGAAGAAGGAACTTAAATAAGGACGGTGATCAGGAACGCTAGTGAGGGCAATAACAACAAACGAGTGTCTGTTTCCCAATGTGGGAGAGAGGGTTTTGGATCTCATTGGCACGGCAGGATGTGACACCCACTTTAACTTTTTCACATTTTGTCAGTGACTGACCAACTAAGTGGGGTGGAGATTTTGTAATTAAGACATTTATGCAAGAGGTAACATAAGACAAAGTGTGAAGAAGTGCAATGGGGTGTGGACTTTCTACAGACACTATTATGTAAGCACAACTACAGTAAATGGTAGCCCCCGCCCCCCCACAAACACTCCCACCACCACTATGATTTCCAAGCTCGTGAATTATAAGTGCTTACAATTTATAGAAGCTCCCAGGTTTCGGCAGAAGCTCCTACCATTTGTGGTGGTATGTTTGGGTGAGTGGAGCCCCTGGTTAATGTAAATAATTTACCATTACCTTTATCCTGATGGAATCTTAATTACGCTTCTCTGGGCTGCCTGAAAGCCATTCATCAGCGTCACACTCTGCCAGGAAAAGAGACAGGGCCTGTCGGAAAGAAAAAAAAGAAATTGTAACATTCAGGCTACACTGTTACACATGTTATACACACAGACAAATGCAAGTATAAATGTACACAGATACAAACACACACACACACAAACACACTTAAATGAAATGTGTTGTTTCCTCTTGATTTTACAGGTGATCTGTTGTCTGTTGATATTGACCTGGAATGAAGAAAACAACAGACAACAATATCGGCAATACAGTGGGTCCTAGGCTATATTGTATGGGGGGGGGTAAATTATTCTAGCCTGATAAATGCCAAGACGAGCGCTGCATGCACATAGGGCTGGAGAGCCTTTTAGAGTAGTGGCTGCGTCTCTGGCAACAGAACGGGGGGAGGGGATCTTTATTATTCAGCCAGACGCTGAGGACCACACCACAGTCGTTCTGTGAAAAATCATGCAGCTGAATCGTGAGACTCCCGGTGTCACTGCTGCCCTGTCAGTCGGATTCAAAAGGAAAGTAGCATTTGGCTATTTCTCAACAGATAGGGCAGAACCAACTAAAACCACTTCCCTTTGCGAGAAATCTCACTGTAGCGAGTACACCCACGGCTTTTCTCTTTTACCAGAAGTCATTCACCGGCCGCATCACTGACTGAGGTTCTATAGGTCCTGTCCTATCCTTTTCCTGTACATGTAAATAGACTGCTGCCTACACAACCTGGCTCACTGCAGTGTCTTCTGTCATGCCACTGCTTCTCACCGAGTCTCATTCCATAGTGTGACAATTTTTGTGACAGCTTGTAGCTTGCAGCCTCATTTAAATATTTACATTTCAGAGAAAATATTAATTTCAGCCATTTCTGTCATTTTCTTATTAGGAGAAAAAAGACAACCATTGTTGTGATTATCTCAATTTGTCGGGAAGGAATGTTTGGGATAATGAGCGGGCAATTAATTTGGGTGTTTGGGTTATTGTCACAAAATGAAAATGGTGCAGGTGTTAGACTCGTTAAAACGTCAAATGGGACTTAGACATCCGTAAAAGCACAATTTTAGGGTCATCTCTGCTTTGTAGTTCTAAACTACACATGTATTTATGTTAACGTTGTAACAGTATGAAGTTACAATATAACACCCATACACTACAGATTAATGTTTGATACTGAGCAAGAAACTAGGAGAATTCATTCACCATTTTAATTCAGTCGAAAGGGAAGGAACTTCCCCCAAAAAATTACCAACTTATCAGGACATCAAAAAGCATAATCGGCAGATCATTTTTCAACTCCACCTGAATCATCAGGAGAGAAGCAAAGGAACATTTCAAGAGGAAAAATATAAATATCAAGAGATTAAACTAGTATCAAAAACAATATTAATATATTTGCCATGTACCATCACTCTCTGGCCTTATTCCTAAAATATTTACTTACAATCCAGGTTTCATAGATTAAAATGTGATTTGAATGTTGGGGCTTAACTATTATCTAAATATGTTTGGGCTTAAAAAAGCATTAGAATAAAATATTGTAATAAAAAGAAATAAAAATTGGCACTGTTTAAAAAGCCTTCTTTTCTGTAAGTTGTAAGTTTCTTATTTGACTTGGCCATCCCTGCCTTTTTAAAGACAACAATCCAAACTAGACTAGCTAGCTAACTACGGCAGAGGCAATCGTTACGTGTAAGTCACTACTGCTAAATCTTACGTTTCCATGATGATGAAATACTACGCATTTGAATAGAAAACGTTGGTGTTTGTCAAAGTCAGTGTGTTTACAAGTAGAATCCAACCTCCTGCCTACAATGCTGGCAGTGCTCGTCTAAAAACTAAATGACTCACTACTAGACAGAGTTTAGACAGAGGCAACAAAAGAAAAGTTATGTAATGCTATAAAACTAAACCCGGGGGAATATCACACAACTAATTAGGTCAATTGGCAGCAGGTCAGTAACCTGATTGGGCATTAGAAGATCATTCCAGAGGATGGGTCTGTCAGAAGTGAGGATGGGGATGGTTTCACCACTCTGCATTAAAAACAGACACGATTCTCTAGTGGAAATCACTGCAACGGCTCAGCAACATTTCTGAAAACAATTTTCTGTGGACACAGTACATCACTGCATCCCCAAGTGCAAGTTAAAACAAAGAGGAAACCATACATAAAAGATCCAGAAACGCCACAGCCTTCTCTAGGTCCAAGCTCATTTAAAATGGACTGAGGTGAAGCGCCAAACTGTCCTGTGGTCTGACTAATCAAAATTTGAAAATCCTTTTGGGAATCATAGACGTCACATCTTCCGGACTAACGAGCAGAGGGGCCATCCGGCTTCTCATCCGTGCACAGATCCAAAGCCAGCATCCATTATGGTATGGGCATGCATTAGTGCACATGGCATGGGTGACTTGCACATCTGAAAGCACCATCAATGCTGAACAATATCAACAGGTTCTGGAGCATCTTATGATGCCATAAAAACAATGGCCTTCATTCATGAATCGATCAAATTTAATCATAAAATTATAATTTCACTGTCAGAGATGGTATTCGTCAGTATTAACCTTGTCGTATCCTTACGATCAAACTCTCGTCTGGTCGGAGACCGAGTAAAACAACGTCAAAAAATAAGTTACCGCTTGATTCGCCATACAATGCCATCATTTTGTGTGACCAGACGTCCCGGTTTCAAGCTGGGTGTCCAGGGTCCCGATCAACATCTGTGAAACACTAAATTTGTCCAGATTTTTATCACAATAATAGTAATGAGCCCGAGCCAAACAAACAACTGCGTAGAACTGCGTAGCAAAGCAACAATACTTACCAAAATTCAAAGAGCCCCCTCCCTGCACCAACCACGTGACCAACATTCATGCATAAACGCATACAATCGCGCGTCCATTAACGTGCAGTTACACAACGGCCTGGGGGTTAAAAATCAGGTCACCCTACCATCATTATCACGCAAAACAAGAATTCTCACAGCCTCGGTAACAACAACCACAATAATTATTATTATAATACGTAATATAAAAAATTACGAGGAACATAACACATACAATCGTACCACTAGATGAAGTTGGCCTATTGTATCACTTCCGCAGGCTAGTATTTTATTATTTATTTCACTTCACTCTACATTTTTTCTCTTCTGTTGTTCATACCTTTGGGTATGTAATGTGCTATAAAAATAAACGTGCTTTGCCTTGCTTTTCCTAAGTCACTCAGGCCATACCGACATGGAGAACATAAATGGTCGATATAATTTCGGTGGCTGGCATCTTGATTAGCTAAAAGGTCTTAAATTGACTGGCGATAGAATAAATAAACCATCTTGCTCTTTATAAGGACTTAGGCTTTGGGCTGGGACTCGGAAGCGTTTGGTAACTGCGCTGATTTCGTCATGGAGAATCGCCAACGGTTAATTAGCCATTCCAGGATATAATTTATGTTGAAATCAGTCAAGTCATAGGTTGCTGATCGCCACACCCGCATAAATTACGGGTGTATCATGTAAATTACAGGTGACGCACGTTCTCGCGTCCACAGCTATGTCCGATCTATCAATCTGCGATTACATCTACGCTCAATTCAACCAGGTGCGACAGTTTCGTGAATAACACTTACGTCTCTCTCAACGTTCGAATCTGAGATAATTGCTGTTTATCAATTCCAAGTACGCTAAGAACGTACTTGTGTCCAGAAGTCTGAGCAAATTTATAAATGAGCCGTTCCGTATATAAAATAAGCAAATATTCAGCGCCTAGAATGCCCATTGTAGTGGGCGTTGTAGAAAAACGTGGATTGATAAACGGCAACACAGTGGTTGTCACGATTTAGGGAAACGCAGGTCAACAGACAAAGATAGATTTTATGAAAAAACTTAGGCAGGTGAAAAACTAAACGGCAGCAATACAAGGTAGGCAGGCTGGGTACATACCCAAAACACACTCAATGACTTGAACAGGGGCTGAACAGAACTGGGCAGGCAAATAGGGGTCTAACAAGACCCAGGTGAAAAGAATGACAGGACAAGTTACATTCAAGAACAAAGGACAAAAACTCAACTTAACAGGCTACATTCAATGACAATGGCAAAACCAACACGGAACAAAACTAAACCTCACAGTGGTAAACATGATCCTGTCCCAAATTCAAAATGGGCATGTATTTTTTCCAAAACAGTAACATTTCTCAGTTTCAACATATGATATGTTGTCTTTGTACTATTTTCAATTAAATATAAATAAATGATTTGCACCTCATTGCATTCTTTTTTTTGCATTTTACACTGTCCCAGCTTTTTTGCCAAAGGGACTGGCGATTTTTTTTACATGGTTTTCTAACTTGGAATAATTATATTTCTACGATGGCACTGTAGTTAATGAAATGACCTGACCTGAAATGTTTTGGTCCGCTATCACTTTCCCTGATCCATCATACACCAAACAGCCATGCGATGGATAAGCCCACCTCGACACAAGCAGCATGTGGAAGTGTTTGCTGTATGTCAGATGTCATTCTGTGTAGTCTACGCTCTTTTGTTTTAATAATAGAGTTGGTGTCACAAAGCTGCTAATTACAGTTTAATGCTCCATATTTTGTGTAGGTGTGTGGAAACCAAGGTGGATGCTTGCTTACTGCGATACAGACAGGATGAGGCCATTTTAATTTCTGGTAAGGTCAGGCTCATATCAGAATGTTTGGAAAGAGGACAGTGAGTTTTACTCTTAGGCCTATATTAGCGTTAGGCCTATATTTTTTACTCTCACGCTCTCTGTGTGGTATACTATCGGTTTTCAGACCTTCATGAGGAGGATATGGAAGATGCTATCCCGACATTGATAAGGACAGGTAGTGACTGGAGAGCTTCGAAAATGTCATTCTGATGCTGCATAAGAGGCATAGGGACTATGACATACTCACAGGACAAACCGTTACTGCCCAGGTAAGTACAATGCTATAAGCCCTGGTAACAGGACAGACAGCTTAAAAATAACTGGCAGAGAATCAAATGTTGGAAAACCTGGTTCTGCATCAGCGTATGATGTCATGCAGACTTGTATTGAATGATTTTTGTCATGCAATCATACAATTGAAGTTGGAAATACATGGAGCTGGCTATGAAGCACATCCTTTTGGTTATGTGTCCAATTTGCAATAGCTACAGTGGGTTGAGATTGTTTGCAGATGCACATCTAGCAGTGCCCTTCTCGCTCAAAGAGGAAGAATTAGCTGGCATACCGCAAAAGAGCAAATTCCCTGACTAACAACCACAATATCACTTGCTTGCGACAGACCTACCACAGGCAGTCACTAGAGCAAGACTGAGGACCGTATTACCGATCAGAGGTTTTTGCATGATACCTGTCCATTTGTCTTCCCCCTCCCTTGGTCCAAGACTGTTCCCAGCTCCCTATCATTGCTCCCTGGCTTCCCAGCACATCCCCCCAAAATGCCTGCACTCTTGCCTCACCTCTTCTTTCCCCCCATCTCTCCACCAGCTGGCTTATTCACTTACTCTACCACTGACACTGTTTCCTTCTCCTGCTGGCCAAACAGGCCCCAGCTGTTCCCAAGTTCCTACCTCATTCCTCCCTACATCTAGAGCCCCTGATGCGATTCATTAGTGACCCTCTATAGGTATATATTGTTCCTCACCGTTGAATGTTTCATTTCCTCATCACATACATCCTTAATGCCTTCTTTCGTATGTGATTCTCGATTCTCAAGGCCTTGTGGTTAAAGCGAACTACATGAAAGACTGCGAAAGAAAAAGTGGCCTTCTAAATTGCTGCTGTCTGGCAGAATACCTGTAAAGAAAAATGTGTGCTAGGAAAATACAATTCATGTTATAGCCTACGCCTTTCAAATATGCAACATTTTTATGACAATAATTTTGAGATTTATAATATTATACATCTAATAAGGCTAGGATAACAGAGGCTTTTTTGCAGGTTTGAATGAGGTAACACATTCCACTAACCGGTTTTATTAACAATTTGCTAACAGTAGCCTATCTTTCCTGATGAATGGTTGGCTACAACCAAAGTGGGTTGTAGCCAACCAAACAACCATCCTGTCCATCCAGTCCAATTCTGCCAAATGCATAAAGTAGGTACTTGAATAATAGTCTGGTGACGATATTAATGCTTATCTTAGGATAGCAAAAATATTAAATCCTGGTAACCTGCAACACAACTTACCATGCTACAAGTAAAGGGTTAGCAGGTGGATTCGCGCGCACACAGCGTTTCGCGACCAGTCGAAGAAAAGAGTATCTCGCTGACCTGGTTCGCTGGGTTTTGGAGGTAGACCGCAGAGGTTGGGTGACGTAAGGAAATACATTCTAATTCCAGACAACTTGGAACCGTGCATCATACGCAGCGAATAAATACGATGTATGACATGAATGCATACTGTCCTTTGCTATATTGAAAACAAAAACCGCGATGCCCTCAGGACAGCTCCAATTCAAATCAAGCGCCAGTAACGTTAGCAGTACGCTGTGGTAAACACAACTCCACACAGTTCCTGATAAATTATCGGCGTTAATCATTTGAAATCAATGGCGTACATTAACGTTTTACCAATTCTAATTGGATATTGGCCTGTCACTTTGAAATACGTTATCTTTTCAAAAAATATATACAAAAGCGTTAATTTTTTAAGCGCATTTATGGCAAGCTGGACATCATTATTGTCACGTAATTCAGAGGTGGTTCCAGAGTTTCTCTATTTGTGGGGCTGGACTCTGTACACTCAGTTATAGTTATACATCTGGCTGGATGTGAGAATTTATAAGGCTACGGTTGTTTGTTTCATGTTTCTCTGTGTAGTCTTTCTCAAACATTCAGTATTGCAAACTTGATCATTTATGTGCGTGTCTGTATACATATTTAATGTTTTTTTTCAAAAGGTATTTGTAGGCCCTTGTCTACAAATGCTTTTCCTTCGCATTTTCTGAGTTCAATACAGACCGGTTTGGGCCTATGTTTGATAACGTTCTTTTGTGTGGGGGTTTTGAATATGTGTTATTTTACTAGCGAACATATTTTTTTCTATTCTTATCGTGGGGGTGGGGGGTGGTGTAAGTTATACTGAGTGGCTGCGTGGTGGGGTGAATCGTATAGCACACGAATCTCCTTATTCGGCGGTTCAAACAATGCTGGATAACATCATCAGTGACGCTTGACAGAGGGGTACAACCGGTAACTTTGAAAAAATTGCACGTGGTTTGGGTCCTAACCGTTCAATTTTGTCCGGGGCTCAGGGATTCCTGTCCCAAAACATCATAACAATATGTTGCGCATCGCATGTATTTACCTCGTGGAATATGAAACGTTTGGAATCAGCCAAGTAAGTGGTTTAATAAAGTACGTCATAGCTGATCCAAAATCCTCGTCCACTGATTATGTAACGTGGTCTCAGGGGAATACGAAACCTATTATACGTAGGCTATATCTGTGACACCCGATTTCGTATGATATGGTGACATTAGCTACATTCCAATTCGCTACCAAAACGAATAAAACATGACGAATTACCTGAAACGTACAAAATGCTACTAAAACGTATGACATCTTACGAATTAATTTTAAGGATACAGTTAACGTTAGTATCAAAACACTGGGGTTAATTTTAGGGTTAAGATTTGTGTTACGGTTATAAAAAGGAAAAAGGCTTGGTTTGGTTAACATTATGTATCACTGTACTGGGGTTAAGATACGTTTTAAGGTTTGGGTTTTATTTAAAAAATGGATTGGTTTGGTTATTATTAGGTATCATTTAAACCAGTGGTTCTCGAGTATATTACACCACGTACCACCTCAGAAAATATTTCACTGAGTATTTATCTCCTAAAGGGATCACTGCATACCACCAGTGGAACACCTACCATAGTTTGAGAACCAGTGATCTAATCTACCACGGACTAGCTAGTACGATACTAGTACTTCTTTGGTAAGCGAAGATGAGGAGGAGATAATTCAGGTTATTGTTTAGAGGCAGGATTCTATATAGTGCCAATTAAACCCCTGGTCATCCAACTGGAAGTCCACATCGAATTCTCAGGAATCATCCAAAAGCTATGACTTTAATACCACTAAGTCCATTATTTTCTTGACTTCCGAGTCTTATGTCACATTCATGTGCATAAGGAACCTCGTATCCAATGACACATTCAAAACTATGAAGAAGTGTTGGTGACAGTTGTCGAGTTGTGATGTTTCTGCATATACTGCATGCTGCTAAAATAAGAAGACTAATCTCTTTGGATAATTATTTTTCACAATAATGGAATAGCAGCAATGCTTTTCTAAATTGCTAATTCTGAGATTGGCTCGTCATCTGTAAGATATGACACTTTCATAAAAACCAGAAAGGCTTTATTATAAAGGGGATTATTCTTGAAGTGTGGAGGTAAGAATTTGCGTTAGAAAGGCAGCCCTATTTTAATCTTACTTGTATTTTATAGGCAGTAATTGAGCTTCATTTGAAGCTGTTATGAATCAGCAATTTTGTTTGTCAGTTTACTATTGTTGTATATGTACAAGTTACTATGAAAATAAAGGATTGTAAAGGATAAATGATGGCAGGTGCTTCCATGATTGACATCCCATCATGCTTAACGTTATTTACATATAAATAAAAAATGAAATGATGCCGTTCCAGACAGTTGAATAACTCAACCAAGGTGATTGAACATGTTCCTGAATTTTTGTGGTGGCCCAATGCCTTAAGGAAATATGTTTGTGTTTGCTTCATATCTGTGTTACAATATCTTTGTGTGTGGGATCGTACGCAGGAACAAGAGACAGAGAACAAAACAGTGTGTTTGGTGTTGACTTGAGAGTGGATTTGGAAGCGGGGGGAGGTTTAGGGGGTGAAAGCTTTAACTGTGTGTGTGTGTGTTTGGAATAAACAGGTGAGACATACTTTTGTTTGTCTAACATGTATATAAAGTCATGCTCATGAGCTCCTTGTTTAGCTGAGTTACCAGCAGCACCACTCCCCCCGTATAGCCCTGGCCTCTAACCAGCCTACCTGCAGCCTGCAGCTATGGGTGTCGTCACCACGGCCCAATCTATATTTCTATCTATCCCTCTTCTGACTACTCCTCCCTGCCTTTCTTCCCTTGTTCTTCCTTATTCCTCCTCTCCACCCCGCCCTGCACACCTGCTTTGGGGGAAAGCCATGTGCCTCTTGCCCAGACAGGGCGGAGGAACAGGCGCTCTCTGTGTTTTCTTCCAGATAATCATCACATTGCTCACATGCTTGCTCTCCTCTGCCTGCCTGCATGGCTTGCCAAGTTCACCTCAGCCAAGACCGAAGCTGCATCTGCCCGCCATACATCAGGCCCACTGACAGCCTCAGACAGCACACAATACAGCCTCTCTGTTTCTGTCTCCACCTCTACTCCATCTCTTTCCACCTCCTCCCCACTCCGATCCCACCTCTGACTCTCCTAATGCAGGTGTCCAGAGCTTGAGAGAACAGTGGGGTGGTGCAGGGTGGAAGGTTTCATTGGGCTTTTGAGGTTCTGTGATGGGTCCAGCCCCCCTTACAGCAATTCAAACAGAACAATACAGAGAGATAAAGAAGCAGCCCTTTCCCAACCGACATGACAGATCACCAGCCAAGTCCCGCGACCGCAGGAGGCCTGCATTTACAGGAGACATCGACAATGACTTTGTCACTTTAAGACCATGTCATTGAAGAGTGGTGTTCTATGTCCTGTTATCCACAGTGCCGTTTAAGTCTTTAGCGTGTAGCTACACCTGTAAGCCATAAAACAGCCATTGTGACCACCTTGGCACAGCCCAGGGTAGGAGACATGAGAAATTGATCATTTATTAATTGATCCTCTCAGGTTACCCAGTTCATGTTTTACAAAAAGCCAGGCAGAGGCAGATTAGTTATCAGGGCCAGCTGTCCAGTCCAGACTGGACTGCTCTCTCTTTCTCTCTCTCTCTGTCTTTCCCTCCCACCCCCACAATCTCTCCCTCCCTCATCCCTTTGGTTTTACTGCGGCCACTGCCCTGGGCAGATGGACAGGGCCCTGGATCAATCAAGAAGGATCAATAGCTGCAGACTGATGTGGGATGAAAGGTGTGGGCTGACTGACATGTGAATGAGTGTCGGAGTTCGGGCGGTGGGGGGGGCGGGGGGACTGCTGGGGAGGGGCCAGTGTCATGTCGTGTCACCGGCTGTATGCTCTGAACAGGGGCATAAGTGAGATAGATGGAAAAACGGCAGAGTCAGTCAACACCTACTGTACTTACCTGACTGTCACCCCTCTCTGTTCATGGTTCATTAAGCCAACAACCAGTTTGGTAAATGTCACTGTGCCTCTGGTGGAAACCACAGAAGCAAACCTATTTTTCATTGTAGTGTCTTCACAGTGTGTGAAACCATGTCTTTTCTCTACACCAGGATAGAAAGTATTCTAAATTTGTTCTTCCTTGTGTAGACACTGTGTAATGTCCATTCACCGTACATAATATTACGTGTTGATTTATATAATTTAGGGTGAGTTGTTACCAGAAGCTTATTTGTTATCAAATACTGACATTTCTCCATATCAAAATGAAGCTTTGCAAAAACTCATAAAACAGTGGCACACCGGGCCAAGCCAGATATAACTTTACAGCTTAAATCAGCTTAGAATCCCATCCATCTAGCTGAGCAGTGTTGGGCCTCTTTAAGGTGATGGTGGACAGGGTTACATGCAGCCAGCCAGCCAGTCGTTGACACTAGGCAGGACTCAACTCTATTGTTTCTGCTTGTCTTCCGGCCGGCCGCCGGCTCTGGTCTGTCTTTGATGCAGTCCAGATCCTGACGTCTGTGCCTCATATTCAGCCCGTTGACACTAGACACATACCAACAAGAAAGTAGGAAGGAAGGAAGTGCAACTCGGAGTCCACTCCGCCGCAAGCCAACCGGCTGTCCTGCAGCTGACAAGCACTAGTCAACAGTTTGAGGGTTTTGTTCTGCTTTCACGGTCTTCAAAACCAGAAAACTTTCAAAAAAAATAGGAGAGTCAACAAAAATAAACGTGAGATTGAACTGTTGACCTGCAAAAAAAGGACTTACAAAACAAAATCAAATAACTCCTGCGATCTCTCACTACAGATAACATACGGTACATTCTCACAAATAGAACCACTTAGCACTTACTTATGAAGTCATGTTAGTTCTGAGGAGTTAGGGCTGACCTGAGGTTTGGGCAGTTGGTCAGTAGTCAGTCATAAATCATGGGTGTTTGAGAGGCCTGTTTTTCTGTTCTGGTCGAGGTGGCAGTTGGTTCTTTGCAGAAACAGGAAGGAAGTCGATGGTAATCAGAGGGAATCCTACCTCTGTCACCAGACACCAGCACGGAAATCTCACAATAGCTTCTTCTGAGGGATTCCCGTCTCCTGGTTTTGAATCATGACAAGGGTGAGGCATTTCAATAGGTTAGGGTTAGGGTTAGGGTTAGTTGAAATCAAATCATAGAAATCCAGTATTGGATTGTATTTGCAATGTATTTGTTTACACAGTACATCAAGTCAAGGGATCTGTAGGAACTTTGAAAAGAAGCCCACAGTTTCACCTGGTGCCATTATATATAAAACTCCTAAATGTTTCTGTCTTTATATACAGAACCAGGGTAAACATGGATGAGCCACTTCATTGTGTGTCGTGTCAAGTCTGAAAAATGGAGGGTTAGAAAACGATGACAGATAGTGCAACACTACTATGAGACAAAGAATGTGAACATATCCCCATGATGCAATGGGGTGCAACGATGCCCTCGGTGAATGTTCTGGGAGATTAGCCTAGTTTGGGAAATGTCATAATCATTGCTCACCTCTGTCTTCCTTTAGATGATGACCTTATTTTGTCTTATCTATGGTGACCATGGGAGACCTCTGCACACACATATATATATATATATATATATAATTAATTAATTAAAATAAAAATATTTTGCTTTAGGAGACTGATTTGCCATCATATACTCAAGCAGCATCATGTGTTCAGAAAGGTTGTAAAATCTGCTTGATGGGGAAGTGATTTGGTGCCTCTCAATACTTGATGTTAATGTAATAGCAGAGTCATAAAAGCTTTTCAATTCAAACTTTTTCCTGTCAAATGATTATTGATTAAACCTACACATTTATGCAACGTTTAATCCAGTTCCTGGAGGTCTAATGGATGAATAGGTGGACCAAAAACCGCCTGTCCAACTCTATGACACATTTTCCCAAGTGTTGTAGTCCAGTAGGGCTTAACTATCTCACCTGAATGATTTACTTGTAAGTGTGATGGAGTGCCGCAGGGAAACATTGATTCCACAGATTAGGACCTTCTACCAGTATATCTATGGTACCCAAAAGCCTCAAAGAGAAAATCTACAAATAAACATTGCAGACCAAACATAAGCTTGGATAAAATGAAAACGTTGTTCCAGTTCTGAATTAAATAAAATCGCAGCCACTGTATGACCAGTGACAAAAGATTGTTACTGAACAGCCACTTACATCTGCAACCATCAGTTGGCGTTGCAGATTGACAGACAGTAAAATGGAATCGGTTCTGATCCAGGGTGTTCCAAACCAGGTCCGATCAATCACAAAAATACAAGGTCTCTTGTGTCCCAGCTGACACCCAGACCAGGGTTCTGCTCAGTCCCTGTCCCTGTTATCCTATCGTGATGCAGGGAGAGTCGGCGAGCTGATCTTGAGCTTCGACACACAATGAGCCTCCTCTGGAATGATCAGGCACGTCACATCGGTGGGTCAAGGATCGTTCGTCCTGCATGGCGGCCAACACACAGATCAATACATAATATCTAACAAATTGAATTCGACCTGAATCGACCCAGAGGGCGTGTGCGCCTGTCTGCAATCTGTGGACGAGTGCAAAGTTAATCCTAATGATCAGTATGGGGAGGGGCCAGGGGTGGCTGGGGGGGGGTCTGATCTGAGAGGCATGTGAGGGGTTGAAGGGGTTTGGGTGTGGGTGGCCGGGCGGGCGGGTGGAGGATAGTGATAGGAGTCTTGGTAAGGGATAGGGTGTGTGTAGTATCAATTTATCACAACCAGCCAGGAGGTTAGCCAAATTCTGCTGTCATTACCTTCAAGAGGTTTTCACCCCAGCATTTATCTCCATAATGGTGTGCTTGTTTGGACATATAGTCAATGTTTTAGTCTCTGTCAGTAGAACTTTGTGCATGTGTGTGTTGGTGTGTGTGTGGTTGTGTGTGTGTGGTGGGTGAAATATTGAAGTAGTTCCACAAACATGAATAGAAAGCAAAGTCTTATCCAATTGAAGGTGTATTGGAAGAATGCTTGAATTATATTGTAATAATTTTCATTTTTTTAACTATAATATATATATATGTATTTATTTGCTTTTCGTGCATTCCTTACATAGATTTATGGAAATACCACTAATATAGTTTCGTTTTTGTTCCTAACAGGCCATTGTGTAAGATTACGGCTTGTACTCTGTCAGGATGTGAAATAACCCAAATTGAATATTAACATTTGCGTCAGGGGTTCATCTCTCATTCTATTTTCACTCCTGCTATGACAGGGCAAAAGTTCTGCTGAAAGATGTTTACGAGAAATGGGTACAGAAACGTCTGGGGTAATCATACAGAGAGCAAACTTTCTATACCAGAAACGATAACACTCATTTTTGACTGTTTTTTTTTTTTTGTTACAGAACAAGCGTCTGCTAAAGCGTTAAACAAGGGTATCTGTGTATTTGACAGAGTTCTCAGGGTCAAAGTGAAAAACAATCTGTGACAAAAAGCTCTTAGTCAATTCCACCCCTGCAACTCTGTTGTGTGTCGGTGTCGTTTACATGACACGGGGAGGTTGAGGGCACATTTATTTGAGTCCATCTAATTGACGTTTGTCGATCGATGTAACAGAAAGCCTCTCTGCAGAGTCCGCCAATACACACCTATTCCCCGGAGTCCCCCGGGTCCCTCACGCTGCACTCACAGGCCCTGGCACCTCATAAGTCACAGCTATCAGCCCTTTCCAGAGGGCCTCACCCCATTCGGCACCTGCCCCGTCACACAGTCCCCATTGATCATTGGGGGCACCCGCCCCTCCTCCAAGACTCTCCATATTGTTAGAGGGACAGCTCACCAGGGGCGCTGACTGATCCTACCATGGACAAATGGATCACACCAAGAGGAATTTATCTGGTGGGTTAGTGGATGTGTCCCTGGGGGAAACGCCTTGTCTACTATCGACTAATTCCCCAGGTATTCTTCGACTATTGCAGAAAGAAACAGAATCAAAATGTTGTTCATATAACTCACCATGCAATGATACAAATGATAACCTGAATGATAACCAAACATTTTATAAACCATAAAACCACATGTTTTACGAAAACGGACCCTCTGATTGGATGTATCTTTTAAGTTGGATCATAACTGACAGTCATTTTCACTCTCTGCCCTTGACACGACTTTCTGTTGGAATTTCAGAGTGTTTGGATCCTCGATGCGATTGGGGTGGGGGGGGGGCGTTCTGAGACGAGTGAACCCCAGGGCACGTCGGTACCTGTCCCCCTCTTTCAACTGACTTTCAGAAGAGAGAACGTTGGGAGGCAGGGAACAAGAGGGGCAATGGCAGGCTGAGCAACCGAAGAAACTGTCTGGATGTACAGGGGCCCCGTGAGCAGCCATGCAGGTGGTGAGTGGGTGAGGGGCAGGGTATGTGTTTGGGGAAAGCCCACATATGTAGTCGGAATTTCAGAGGAGCCACAGTGTGGGTGGTTCAGGGTAAAGTCTACATCCCCCTCCCATCCCAGACACATCCACCACGTGCCAACTTCACTATCATTTTTTTCACTATACCCCCACCAATGCTTCCCCAAACCTCCTCCCCTTTGACCCATTCTTAGCAGAGCTTCTATGGATTTAGCCTTGAGGGCCTAACAAAGTCTGAGCCCCACCTCTAAGTCTCCATGCGAATACACCAGTAGGTCTGTCAGCATTAGCCAGGGCTTCATTACCATCAGTGAAGCCATGATCACTCAGGCATTGTTATAACTTTGGTGTGAATGCGGTGCTTTAATGAGCCTGTGCAGAGAAAGGTCAGGTGAAAGGGAGCAGAGACAAGAGGGAACAGTCCCCTCTTGTAGCACATTTAGATGATTTAACCGGGAGGCAGAGTTGGTGAGAGTTCTGGTTGGAAAATTATTAGACTGAGACAGACAGACAAAAACTAAAAGAACCTTGCTAAAGGTGTTGTATGCTGCCAAGTCTGGGCATGTATTTACATAAGACCCCATTCCAAAACAAATTATGCTGACTTAGATACTTTTTTATCTCTTTGTTTATTTTGACCGGATGAGGTAATGCATGTTTCAGCTAGCTAGCATTGGTGGTGGAGGAGTGTCTGTATCTTAGCAGCTATCTTAAAATCTCACAGACAGCTATCCAAGAGGCGTGTTTTGATTGGCCCAAACCATTGGAGCACTGTTGGGAGGATGGTCAGTTGTGTTCTGGACCTACTGGAGTGGTTTGTGACAATGGATCATTCTGCTGAGCAGTGTACAAATGATACGAGTGAACAAGAACAAAATAATACGTCTAGTATCAAGAAATATTGTCCATCTTAGCTATACTGTTTTCAAGTAGGATATGATTTTTTAAGAAACGTTTACCTTGTGTTTTATAAATGGATTAGAACAATCCGTAAATGCTTGATAAATGAGTAAACAGTTTGGGCAGTTTAACTATGAAATGTCATAAATATTTACTCAGAGTTTCTCGGTTTACTATTTTTAAATATTTGCAACTGTCAATATCCACCTCCAATTAGGCTAATTACATTCATTTGTTTTGTTACGTTCATTCGATTATTCTGTAGAAGTTGTCACAGATATTTGATGACACTGTTGTTACCCCAGCCCAAAAAATAGCTTTAAAACAAATTAAATCATTATGGAGCAGAGTTCTGACCAAATACTTAAAACGCTACCCGACAGATGGCACCTTTGCCGGAATTGACCAGCTATGCTATTCTCCCGTTCAAATTCTGTCCAATGGTCTTCTAAAAGTTATCATGGGTTAAGCATCAAATTTGTAAACACTTTCGGAATGAATTTAGACTGATTTTATTTTCTAAAACCGTTTTCTTCCATCCCTAAATACTTTACTTAACCTAAGTCATCTACAACATACAGTAATCTTAAAATCATCCAATGAGTGCTGAAGAAGAGACCACTATGCATGTAGTATGTAGATGTCTTTTCACTCATTGATCCCTATTCAGAACCTGTTCTCTTCATTTTATACAAGTGATTCATTTGACAAAAATCTAATTATAGGAGCATCTTATTTAAATGATGGCTGAGTGTTATTAAATGCACTGAGTCATGCTAAGAGTGTTGACATTTTATGCAGCCTTTTAGACAACCAAGAATGAATGTGTCTATATTATAATCGGGGGACCTGATCGGAGATCTGCACTTCTTTTCTGAAATGCTTTTTAATTGGCTAAGTGACTTCTCAGTTCTCAGTATGTATGAAGCAAAACAGAACTGCAGAGCTGTTTCTGCGATCATACTGAATGAGTTGGAAGTAGGCCAAGAGAATACTGTCACTAACTCATAAACAGCGTCACTGACTCAATTAGAAACCAAGGCGGTGAACATCTCAGGTGGTAATGCATCCTTTTAATAACGGCTGACAAGATAAGGTGTTTTCAAAACAGACAAGTACAAAAAAATTGAATCAAATAAGCTTTCGATAGTCATACATTTACTTGAACAACACATCGAAACAGTTCACATCAGAAAATCTCAATGCCTTGTTATTATTGCCCTCTGTTTTTTATGTTTACTCAAGCTCGTGTTTCTATTTGTCACACTTTAGCAATGGCTGTCATTATTTAGACTGCAGGATTAAACACGGCTCTTGATTGCACAGAGTACATAGCAAACATAGGTCCTTTGCCAACATAGACATTTTCTTAAAGGACAATGCTGTCAAAACATTTGGCAGCACTCTCATCATTTTCTGTAAGCATTCAAAAGTTCTTTGTTTGTTTTATGTCTCCCGCAGCTGCTCCATCTTAGTCTCTCTGTACTAGAAATGACGTCAAGAGAGCTAGAAAGGCGAGCCTTCCTCATTGCTTATGGTTTCAGTTTGTTACCATGGAAGCACTCTCCACTTCCTGCCAGAGTAGAGCTTCCTGTGTTCATTCATTTTTTTGTGTGCTAAGATCTGTTTACATCACCATATAAGGGGTTTTATGAACAATGATCTCAGGGCTTTCCCTTAATAAAATAAACATGCTTTAAAGATATGCCTGTGGTTACCTTTAAGACTAACTGGCATGCTGTTGACAAGATTTAGGTGAATTCCTTTCATACATGTGAGAATAATCTAACATGTTCAAACGCACATTCACACACACACACACACACACACACACACACACAAACCCCCTTCTGTCCAATCCCAAACCTCTTGACCAACATTCCCATCTTCGTCCATTGGCAATGCATTAAAGGGGCCGATTCCACAAGCGTTTTGTGCTCTGCATATTCTGACAGGATCTCAAAAGTTGAGGTAAAACTTTTGTTTCAGACAGAAAAGTGTATGTAAGAATTTAAGTTGTGGTGGACATATATTTACAGATATTCTTATGTTGATTAGAACTTAGTTCAATTAAGGTTGGATTATATTTTTTAGGCAATAGCTGTTTTTCTAAGGGATACATTTACTCACAGTTAGGTCTTGGGTATTGTTTAAAAAGACACATCTACTACCAGGGCATTTCAAGGTGAACAAACATCTACTACCAGGGCAATATCCAGGTTTCTGATCAATGTAACGGTATTGCTTCCTTGAGTGTCTGACCTCCAAGTGGTGCAAATCAGCAGTCCGAATCAACAAAGTGAAGCAAGGGAAACGGACTTACCGTTTGTGACATAAATTGGGACATCATCAACAGAAAATCTGCACAAACCTGTGAATGGTGAGCCATTTCACACTGGTTACATGAGCTAATATTATCAAGATGCAAAGATGTACTGCTTGACAATGTCATCAAACATACAATATGTTACCATGTTTTGAAGGACAGTCTTTTTCAGACTCATGACTCAAACCATAGGTAATATTTTGTTTCTGCATACAAACGCAATGAATACAGAAATTATTTTCTAAGGCTAAATTCATTTAAAGATATTGAAAATCCACTGGAGTCCTCCAGTGCACATTCTACCAATCCATGCTGCTTTTATCATAATATTACAGGGTTTTGTGGTTGTCCAACCTAGCTACAGTATGTTAAGATAAATAAAATATCTGTATATCACTGGATAAGAACAAACTTAAATTAAATGAAATATATGAAGGTGTAACCAAGGCTTTGTACTGGAAAATAAGTTTGCATATCTTCATACTAAACCACCTGTGACCCCATTGATACGAAACACAGTAAAATATGATGACCAGCATGTTAGTGTTTTCAGCAGATTAACAAACTATATTAATTATATGTATCATAGCCACACCTGTAGAGCCTATTACATGGCTACATAAGAGAAGTCTGAATACCAACTACAGTGAAGTGCGTAGGCAAGGCATGCTTAGGAAACACATGCGTAGGAAAGGCGCACATTTCTTGGTTGGAATTGGGACGTAATTACCCTTACTTAGAACAGGCATTTTCAAATGGAATGCAAATGTTTAGACTGCTTGACATGTTATTTCAAGAGACCGTGAAATTGTAGCTGCAAAACCAGAAAGTAGTCTCTCTTGGTCAAAATCCTGTCTTTGATGTGATTGAAAGTGCTCTTTGGCATTACCATTACATACACAAACACGGGTTGCAAATGATCAACCATGTTTTAGATGTGTGTTTTAAGGGGTGTGAGATTCCCTGTGCCTGTCTGTGATGTTCACCAGAGAGCTGTGTCAGTTTGACCCTTCCATATGACGCTGTGCTGGCAGACACCTCTTCCTCTTGTAACATGATACTGCTGAGCATACAACCATTATGTCATTAAGACAGGCCACTCTCTCACCCCGATTTCTGCCCCCCCCCACCTATCTCTCTCTCTCTCTCGTACTCCAACGCCTAGAGACCTTTGAGCAGGGTGCAGAGGTTTGGCTATGAGTGGGTTTATCATATTTTCCACTGAGGCTAGCCTTGAGAATGTGAAAGCAGTGCGTATGAGGCGAAGAGACAACCTTGAGATAGAAACACTGGCATGCAGTCAACGCTGCATGTAAGAACGCAGCAGCTGGGATATTCTATTATTGCAGCTGTATGCTCTTTTAATATGCTGACTATCCCACGGATTTTGGGTTGGTTTGCAGAATCCCTGCCCTGGCGTCAGAGAGGGAGGGGTAGACAGGAGGACTCTCCTCCTTCAGCCCTGGCCAAGGATGCAGTGTGATGCTGGAAACATGCCAGTTCCCTCCCTCCCATCTAGCCCTGTGCTGCACTCTGCATCAACGACCTCAGCTGTTTCTCCCCGCTGTAATGCCATTCCATATCTCACAGTGCCACATCTACTGATGATGGTGGGTGAGGAAGGCGGGAGTGCTTTCTGTGGGGGAGAAAAAATGCAAATGAGGCCGACCTACCATACTGTAGCCTGGCCGGCCTGCAGCACCTGTCGGAAAGCAACCAAAACCTTTGAGGAGAGCAGCACATTATAAATCACATCGTTTGGACAGCAGGCCTGGTTGGCTTGAAGCAGCAGCACACATCACAATGACGTAAGTCAGCTTCGTAGTTGGGAAACAGGCATAAGAGTCGAACGAAGGTTTAACACACACCGAACACACTAAGGGCTGGTGTCGCAGCCAGTAAATGTGATTGTGCAAAAGGCAGCCAGCGAACGATTATTAATTTGTAAAGGCGCCCTTTTACGTGCTGTGGCTTTGTAGGCGAGAGGTGGTAGAAGCCAGGCAGGCAGAGCATAGAGGAGGGCGGATGGGAGCGAAGCCTGTCGAGGTGAAACAAGTACAGCTCATCACGCCATGTTTCTCACCACAGCTGCTAAAGGTCACTAGAGCAACAGTACACTAATTCACCCCGTGCTCTTTATAGAAGGAAGAAGACAAAGAAACATGTCCAGCGCATGACAGTTTACAGAAAAGGCCACCAGCTAATTCAGCTAGAGACCCCAACACCTTAAGGAGGTCGGGACTTGGTTGAACTGACAGACCAGAACGTTAGACATTAATGCTTACCCTAATTACAGTAAGTCCGTGGAACCTTTAAACTTGCATACAGAAAGAGAAGGCGCCAACAATATGTTGCTAAAACACTTTTACAGTGATATCCTTGCAATAAAGAACAAGCGCAGCAGGGGGTTGGGCTATGGCCCTGTGGATCATCGCGATATGCTGGTGTATTTTCTCTGTAGCCTAGTCACTAGGCAAAAATGACATTGTATTTGTCCAAAAACTCCTCTCGGTGTTAGGCCTTGTGGATCTTTTGTTTATCAGATCATTTGGTTGCCTTTTCACTATTCATTAAGTGTGACTGTTGATTTTAGACGCTTTCAATTTGTATAGTTATGGATACATACTTTCCACCTCCCTACACTTGTACTTTAATGTATTTGTGATTAATTTGACAAAAAAGAGAGAAAATAACACAATAAAAAAAGTTTTAAAAATTTTATTTCTTAGATTTTTTCTATAGATATCACGAGAATATTGTTATCGTGAATTTGTTTTGGCCACAATCATCATGCTGTGAAAATCTGATATTGTGACAGCCCTAGGTGGATGTAATTGAGATGTCGTCTGTTTGCTGGGTTGAATCCACCTTGGATCCTTTTCAGAAATATATGACCTCTCTTTAACCCTTCTCTCCCAAGAAACCACACCTAGAAACTCATCTTTACAATGCTATCCTACCATTGGCAGTTGACAGTTGACTAGCGACCGCCACATGGTTGCTTTGGTCTACATCCTGTTTATGCTCGGTCTATTTTAACCATTAGCCCGTATTTCTTCCTTCTGGTCAAAAGGGTCAGTCCTTATTGGTGTGAATGGACAGCTGCCTCTGCAGTTTGACAGACTCTCCATGTGCGGTTCTGCTCAGCGCATCACAGAGAACAGCAGGAAGAGTGCCTTAGCATATTCTGCAGGTTCTATTAGCACACAGCTGCATAAATATCCAACAGGTTGTATTTCAAACTGATTGCCGTTCTTCTATTTTAGCGGGAAGAGGACAAACAACAACTGAACAGAAGGCAACAGTCCTGGCAGGAGTCAAGATCATTACAAACCTAAATGAGAGCTGGTGAAAATCCTAGTTCCACTCAAGTGATTGATAGCTCACAGTAGACCACAGAAGAACACTTGGTAAACAGGTCAATTGAAATGTTTTGGTTGTCATCAAAATGTATCCAATGCCTTTAAAGTAAAAATGGTTCTGTGAGCAGAATGCAATTAACTAACTGAAAAAATCATCAGCAATAAAAAGGCACAGTTTTTTGTGTGGTTTTTCCGTTTGAGCTCTCTGTCACTCATAGGGATACAGCTGAGTCTGACTGATCTGAGACCACAGCTGAACATGTGACAACCTGAGATCAGAACTAAAGTACACCCAGAGCCTCCCGTATCCAGACCCACAGGATTTTCAGTTTGTGGTGGCAGCTGTGGTCTCAGTGAACACAGACGCTCTCTGTGTCTTCCATCCTGCTCCGTCCTACTCCAGAGCAGAAACTCACACATAAACAGACTCACTCAGACTCACAGATAAACATGCTCGTGTACACTCACACACAAAGGCACTCACACATGCTCATAGATAGTGACACCATGACTGCCGTCAGCGGACTCACAGTGTGGAGGCAAAGAAGTTCACTAAGTCAGTGAGAAAGAAACAGACGTTGTCTTCTGGGAAATTCATCAACCCATGATTTTAATATTACTGTAAACACAGTATGTGTGAATGCAAAAGCTCTATCTCTCTCTCTCTGTCTCTATATCTGTCCTGTTTCCTGGAAGCACATCCGCATAGGCAATATATGGGCCCACTGTGGGTTAAGATATCGGCACCACATTGGGCAATTGTCCCTTTGCTCATTGTCTCCATGTTAGCCAGCCATTAGCAGGCTGCCGTTATCACCATAAATCTTTTTTCTTTAGGCAGATATGTCTTCAAGTTTGAAATGATGTGACGGCTTGCCTCAATGTTGAGTTACGTGGCTAACATTTTTACCGGGCTAAGTTCCTACATACCAGTGCCCCCAACATTCTAATGAGCTCTGCGCTCTACGTTATGTAGCTGGACTGGTGTGAGTTGGGCTTGTCACCATTAGGCTTTCATAAGCTTGCCTTGGGCTAGCGTTGTCCAGTCTGTGTTATGCTGTTGTAGTCTTCTTTACATTACACTGCGTTTTTTCTGAAACGTATCAAACAAGACTCGAGAAGCTAGATTATTTTGTTGAATAACCTTGCAGATATCGATCGCTCGAGATGCCACATTCCGACGTAGCGTGAGCCAGATTTTCGACAGAGTAGCCAAGAGTTTGGCAAATGTGAATCAAGTTTCCATGCAGTCCGCATGCATGTTGCTCGATTTTCCTGCGATTGATGGCCACAATCCCACGAGGTACACATCGAGCATGCCAGTATAAATACTTATCTTAGTATGGAAACTAAGATAAATCTATCAATCCTTTCATTCTTTCTTTTAATGTAAACAACTAGTGAGTTCTGAGTTTGCGCTGGCTCCTGGGTGGGGGTTGTGGGGAGTTAGCAGGGTATTTAGAGGGAGCTATGATATTTCCAGCACTTGCAGGCATATGTCAACATATTTTTCTCAGCTTTGGTTGGTTTACAGCTGTAGTATAGTTTGCTCCCGATCAAATGACAGAAGAGAAAGGCAGTTATGACAGTTATGGTAACATGCCAACCTCATTTCGTAAACACCTGCACAAGTCTGTCTAGATTTCAGGTCATACCAAGACTCTACTTGATGAGGACAACCACCCTCGCTAAACATCTCACAGAACTGACAGAAAACAATTCTTATTATTAATAAATCTTATTTTTGTAGGAGTGCTTGATGAATAACTTTGGGGTACTCCAGGGTTCAATACTGGGTCTCCTTACATTTCTTCTCTACAAATGGAATGAATCTTGATGATTCTATGATTAGGATATAGGTTTCCCATCTTGCATTATTCTGTTCTATGTGTTCCATCAAGAGTTTAGTTCTAAGAACTTATTCCAAATGAAATGAGGTTGATCAGAAGATAATCTTGCATTGATATTCCACCTTCATGTGAGTTTCCTTATTAAACTGGCTTATCAAGGATTTATTCCCTGTGTATCTGGTTTGTTTAGAGAAGAGCAGCGGGTGGGAGGGTTTGATTAGCTGCATCTATCATCACAGGGAAAGAACGGGTCGAGGGATACAGCTCGATAGTTCTAGTCCTTCGCCATTATCTTGACAATCAGCTTGAAGGTGTATACAAGGCAATACATTTACTGGCAAGAGTATCTAATCAGATAAAGAATGTGCCACCTTGCCTCTCTCAGATATCACGTCAGAGATAGCGTGATGGACATCCAGTACCCACACATTATTGGTTGCAGTAGATTTCTCAGAACTTTATTGAAGTAAACGGCACAACAACGTTTGATGCTTCAGTTTACTACTTTTTAGTAGTTCTACATTGTTACCTTCATAATTTTGCAGGCCTTTTTACAAGATCTCTATTACCAATTCCAAAATAGGATTTTAAAATTTTCCCAACGTTGCTCTTTCACCTTGTAAATAACATTCAGGGAATGTGTTGCTGATATTCTGAGCTGCAATGGCTTGACATACAGTAGCTTTGCCCTTTCATGTGCCAGTATTTCAGGCATTTCCACATCTACAAGACATTCTGTTCTGTTGTAAGCAGCTTCCTTCCCTAGTCTTAGAGTGTGTGCTTCAGAACCTGACACTGTAACTGCAGGCATCAGAGAGATCGCTTCACATGTTCCACTTGCTTACCAACTGCTCTGCTCTCCCTGATCTCTCCCAATCTGTCACTCCTCTCTTCTCTACTCCCTCTCATCCTCAGCTTGGCTGACAGATAAGGAGATCTCATTTGTCTGTTATTTCAGCTCTAAACTTGGAGGTTTCCTCCCTCGCTCTCCTTCCGCACTCTCCTCTTTTGTTCTCCCTAGTGTTAGAATGAGCCAGCTGGTACACCAGCTAAAATATATTCCATTATATAATATGGGTAAAGTAATACGTTATCAGTGCCCTTTCGAGCGCTTCTACCTTGTCATAACATAACTCATATCCAAATACCTTATGAAACAAACACTCATATCAAACAAAACTGCATTAGAATACATTGCACTCAATACTCAAATAATTTTAGAAGGTTTTGAACATCACTGACACAGACAATTAAGTATACTCATTTTGTTTTTTATTTATTACCTAAAAAAGAAAAATGTTCTATCACAAGTCACACTGAAATGTATTGCTTAAGAAAAAAATATATTTATATATTTTTACGTTTTTTTTGGGAAACATGATTTCCGTTATATTCCACCAAAAACAAAATCAGACATAGACATTAGTTGTTGCTATGTCCCACCCACCTTCTCCCGCTTAAAAAAAATGCACAAAGAAATACATAATTCACAGTTACCATTTTGGTTTCATAAATTAATACAGTCACACGTGTGCTACACCGGTCTATAGCTAGAACATTGTAAATTGTATTCTTGACTCTTGTTATTATTTTCAATGGTTGGCTACAAGAAAGAACAGGCAACTTAAATGATGTGATCAGAACTCCACCAATAAACTGTTTTCTAAATACCCTTCCCACCCTCTTCTTTGTCCCATCACCTCATCCCATGTCATCTTTTTATGTTTAGTTTTTTCTTTAATTTTCACACATAAGTGAGGCACACACAGAGTATAATCCATACATATATAAAAAATTAAATTAAATTGGGGGAGGGGGAGGGTCAATTGTCCTTTGAAATGTATTTTCCAAGGAGACAGGAAGTGCATGTCATGTGGTCTTGTGCCCTCAGAGGACAACTATCCAGTTAGAATCAGGGCACTTTGTATGCCATGGTAGCACACTGCAGTGAAAACCTCTACTAGGTACTTTGCATTGCCAAATTGTTGCTTCTCAACTAGTTGGTGGGCAGGACAGAGTGGGGGGAGGGGTTCCACAAAAAGACCAACAAACATGGCAACACAATGGAGAGTAAATGGGAAGGTTTGGGAACACCGATTACGAGCGCATTGATATCACCCCTCAACGTGCTTAACCCCTAAAAACGAAAGCTTCCCAGTGGTTACAGCCTCTTAATTAATCAATGAAATCAATGGAAATGACTTGTTCATCACATATCTGAAGCACACTGCAAGGGCAACATTTAAGGCACAGAAGCCTTGACATAATAGAGACTCCACCCGCTAAAAGCACAAACAGAAGATGCCCCAATCCTCAGTGACAATGGTGTTGACAAAACACACGTAAAGAAAGAAACGTCCCACCCTGTCCCCCAGTCCCCACGTCTCGTTTAGTTAAAGGTAAGGCCACTTAAAAAAAGAAGAGGTTCACCAAACAGGTAATCTCTCACTGCAAACTGTGAGTGCAATCATGGTAAGGTGATCAGACATTGTGTTTCTTCATACAAGTTTGGGTTCGGTGACGACGCTAACGCTGATCCAATGAGCGTTCCCCCGTTGGTTAGTCCCAAACACGCACCTTGTTGACAAATATGTTACCAATTAGGCTAACAGGGGCTTGGGTTGGTTGCTGCCTGGCTCCTTGTCTCTGAGCTGAGGAGAGCCATGATGTCTGATCCACCGTTCAGGGAGGAAAACGGCTGCTCTCTGCTCTCATGATCTTCACAGTCCAGGGAATGTTCAGGGTGAGCAAGATATGAGTCCGGTCTTACTTCATCTGTTTTGGTATGCTTTGAGAATACTTGGAGCAAGACACCGCTGCTATTCCTAGAAAATAAAAACCTACCCAACAAAAGCAACTGAGCATTATTTCTTCACAAATTCATGCATTTTTTTTGCCTCTTCTCCAAAGCACCGGTTCCTCATATTTTTATTTTCTTCCATCAATAAAAAGATCTGGATAATTCACACTTTTTGCATGCAAAGAAAATTCACCTTTTCCCCGCGTCTATCAAAGTCCCATGTAGCAGCAAATTGCTTAGTGAGTCTGTGAAAGGCCTAATCTGATATGTGAGTGGATTCACTGGTGGAGGCACTAGTTAAGGAAAGAGGAGACAGGTTCCCTGCTTGGGACTTCTTAGCATTCTTCCACCTCACTTCTCCAGTACTAGAAAGTATTTTGACATAATCAATTATTTCCAATAAGGGCCTTGTTTAATAATCTGTGATGTTTGTTCAGAAAGGAATGCACAGCAAATATGTCTATACCATTTGAAAGGTAAGAAATGGATACCTTCATGATTTGAGTGGCAAAAGGAGCAAATCAGCCATCTCAATGAATATACACAAATGTCACACACAAACACCCACACACTCTCTCTTATAAAACCTCTGCCAAGTACCACACAGATTTGAGTTGCCCACAAGTTGGGGTTCAAAGGGACATTTTCTCCATTATTTTTTGTGGTTTATGACCCTAATGAGTGAATAAGCTAATGAATGATTGAATGAATAACGTTGTCAGTTATCAATTTAATGAATGGCTTGACCCAAGCCATACTGGGCTACTGTTTTTTGAAAACAGTGAATGAAAGGTGAAATAAAAATATATTTTTTTCATATACATTTTTAAATCATCATTTTAAAATGCTCTAAAGAACTCCATTAATATTTATTTTGTTTATTTATTATTCATTCCTATTAATACCCTAGTGTATGATACTGAGGTTGCTTTTTAGGTAATAGTCTGAACTTTAGTCAAAACCCCATTTCCTATGAGTCATTGCTCCTCATAACCCGCTTCCTGCACACTCTGACCTGCTGTTCCAAAATCATGAAAAATGTGCAAATCAACGACTACTTTTTAAACTGTTTATGAAAACCTGAATGCTTTGTGAACAATGCTACATATCTGTTTAGAAAAAAATAAAATTATAATACGTTTCAAATGGAAATAAAAAGATAACCCTACAAGTAAAAAGTTGACTCTGGTCGGTGAAGTGGAGACCTAGAATGCCCTTTAGAGTAGTCCAGGGATGGCCCTGGGGCCAGGGGTTTTCTGCTTGTCTGTCTGTCCTGTGTACAGTTATGCCACAGCCCCAGGAACCATCACATCTGCTCACAAGTCCAGTGTGGATCTCTCTCCAGAGTTCTCCTTGAAAAAAAAAAACATTTGAACAAAAAGACAAAAAGAAACACCACCACCATCCATGTCTGCTATGCTTAGTTCTGTTTTTGTTTTCCTTAGAGGCAGTACATATTTGCAGTCTATACGCATAACTGTAGTCTTTTAAGTCCAGACATATCCGTTCCCGGTCCAGATGTCCGTCTGTTGTTTCTTTCTAATGGTAGGAGGCTGAGGAGGCCATGACAAGATGAAGATCCTTTTGGTGTGACGGCTGGTTGTCACACTGTGTGAAGGGGACGACTCGCTAGCTCTTTCCGCTCTCTCTCTCTCTCTCCCTGCTCCAGACTGTTCTCTACGACTCTGAAACCCCCTCCAAACATCCCCTCGCTCGGTCCCAGAGTCCTCCGGCGCCTGGCCCACTATCCTGTCCTCGCCGCTGTCGCTACGCCAGGACGAACTCAGGCTTCATATCGGCCTTGACGTCAGGCTTCCACACGGAGTCTTCGAAGTCCAGGTCCATGGAGCCCTCGCTGGACACGCTGCTGTTGCTGCTGCTGCGCGCCGCCTTGCGATTGGGCAGCCAGTGGTAGGGCGCCCGAGAGTCCCGCCTCGCCTTCCTGCGCAGGCGCTTCTGCTGCATCAGGAGCTGCAGGCGCTCCACCTTGCAACGGGTCGCGCGGTTCTCCGTTTGGCGCACGCGATCACCTGGGGGAGGAGAGGAAAGCCCGAGGTCAATGGACTGGCCCGCCCCGAGCAGCGTGTCTCAAACAGGCCTGTTTTATACAGCCGTTTGATTCAGTTCGCTTTGCAAAGACGCACTGCAGAGCACAATATATAAACAGGGCATGAATAAAGCATCGGTCTATGCAGTAGAGGACAGGGAACAGTCAGTTCTGTTCAGTGTGTTTAGATGGCATTCAGCGTTATCCATGGCCAGGCCCAATCAAATAAACCTAAGCCAACGTAGAGGACAATAAAACGCAGGTGAGATGACGATGCTAGGAAAGAAGGAAACCGCCAGGCTGCAGTGAGAAACACACAGTGCAAACACAGACTACGTGTCATACAGCATTAGCCATGCTTCCACCCGTCTCATCATCCAAAACAACTGGGTTGGAAGGAAGGAACACACACACACACACACACACACACACACGTCTGCACAAAACCTCTAAAATCAGCCGATCCTATGCCACCTAACTACAGCTGATGTTGAAAATTAGTGTTATTGTCAGAGCGGTGGGATTAAGTTCATTTCTAGCTGTTAATGTACTTGTCGGAGAGGCTGGTCTCCAGGGAGAGGGGTTCAGCTCCATTGTGAATGCCTGCCCCTACACTACCCGACTCAACCTTAATTTCATTTATAAATATATTCAGGAGCTGAGGAGGAAGAGAAGGCAACCACAATCTATTAGCTCCATTAGTTTCTGTCTCCAAATGAAATAATGAAATAATGGCTAGAACGTCAATAACCCAAAGCTCCCTCGCTCTCTTAGAACACACACTCACTCAAAACACACAAACACATTCAGACGCACACAGTAACACATCCACACTGGTGCACACACACACAAACACACACACACAAACACACACACAAACACACACACAAACACACACAAGCCCCAGCAGTAGCTTTTAACATGGATCGATGGCAAATTAAAAAGCCCTATTGATTAAACCTTGGCTCCAGTGCAGCCATCCATCTCCAGTGGAGGACATCACTATTGGCTTTCAATAGAAAATGCAAGCGAATGGAAATTGTAAGCGAAAAGAACCAGGGCCT
>JACXGJ010002398.1:0-66333 GCA_016801105.1 Esox niger | reverse complement strand
GCCCTCGTCCTCCTCCTCAGCAGCAGCAGTAGTGCCCTCGTCCTCCTCCTCTGTAGGCGATTCCTCCTTCTCTACAGGCTCATCTCCTTGAACTCCTCCTTCCAGCTAGAAAATAAAGAATTGCAATGTGCTAGTACTTAAGGGAAGTACCGGACCTATGATGACTTGATAATCATATCATTGTAATGTGTCTGGTCTACACTGCAGTAGCCTATATGAATGAAAATACAATATTTACCACAAATTTGTCTGAATTGACAGCAGGCAATATGTCTCTACATACTAATGGGGTAGCAGATTGTTCTCCACTGACACATGCTGGGGTTACACAGGGTATATGCATATTTCACTGTACAAAATAAAGATTGTAAAAAGGAATTAACCTAGGTAAAGTGCTGATGTAACCTAAAATTAGACTATTCATTAAAGGAAGTCATTTAGAAATATCAGACTAAACATGAGAGTAAGGAAAGTACATGTTAAGCTTTAACTAGGTCAAGAGTGACCCTGTGACATTCTGAATCTACACCCTAAACCCGATGATGTGCCAGGGAGGTGTTACCTGTGCCACTCGTTTCTGCACAGCCTTCAGCTGAGTGCCAAGCTCAGAATGCAGACTGCGGTCCACTATGTTCTGCTCTTGCAGAATGGCTTGATGGGCCTTCTGAGACTGCTCTATTTCAATCAGCTCTCTGAAACCCAGGCATGTAAACATAATGAAACTAACCAACACAAAAATGCAATCAGATTTAATTTGCCAAGGCTTCCTTATGCTCCTCAGGAATTGTCTAATGCTGCTTTTATTTTTGAACGGAACAAAGTTAAAGTTCCAGGAATTGACCCACCATACATATTACTACATACCGGACACTTGTAATCTCTGCTGCATTGGTGTCCAGTTCGGCCTGGTTGGCAGCCAGTTGTTCTTTAAGCCCCCGGAGCTCGGAGGCCTGGTCCTCCATGGTGTTCCTCAGGGCACGCAGCAGCCCTGTCTTGTCGTCCAGCTTGGCCTCTGCCTCAGCCAGGCGCTCGGTCAAGTCCTCCATGCTCTGGGCCAGCTCCGTGCTCAGCCCCGCAAGGCCCTCTACCTGCAGCCGGACAGCCTGAAGCTCCTCGCCGCTCTCCTTCAGCATGGCCTGAAGCTGGGTCAGCTGTTCCACGGACACTGTCGTGCCCTGCATCTCTACCAGCCGGGCATTCATTTCTGTGTGGAGGGAAAGGACCTGGGCGGGCAGGTCTGAGGTTTTCAGTTGTTCAGCTGTGGCCAGGGCAATGCCCACCTGTTTCTGGGCCAGTGCATAAGACTCTTCCAGGGCGCTGACACGACGCTCAAAGCCATCTGTACTCTGCTGCTGACAGGGAATAAAACGTGTGTTCTGTCAAAATGCCATCTGGGAACCACCTGCAGAGAAACTGGTCTCTAAACAAAGGGCTACTTCTTCCATAAGTAATACCATCATAGGCCATTATACAGCACATTGTGTCACCATAAGCAAGTGAGCAGAAACAATCCATTGGTCAGATATGTTACTGTAGGTTGATATAAAGAAATTACAACAACATTTCGACCATGTACTGCAGTGGCTGTTGCATAATCCTCTGATTTAGGTAAGCCTCTAGAATAAACTCATCAACCCACCTCTGGTGGCTCAATTTTGACCTTCGTTTCCTTAACAACCGTCCCGTGTCTAACACTACACAGACATTTCCATGGATCTTAGTTCAACCTACTTTAAATTTCCTTCATCTAAACTCCTACGTGTCAAATAACAGGCTCCATCTTACCCAGCATGCCAAAGGCATCTAGAACCCAATTAAGAGTTGCACAATCTCTTTTTTTATAGAATTCACTGACCCAGGGGCAAACAAAAATTCACTGGAGGCTGTAACAGTTACATAATCTATAAAAGGCCTTTCCATGCTGAGAGTTTCATTGAGATGAACTATACTTTTCACAAGATTTGTATTATCCATCTCTTTTTTATATTTTAAATGTATACATGTTACCTTCCGAGGAGATGTGTAAATGTTCCGCCACACATACAGGTTCAGATGTCAAAACATGTTTATTGCCCGTTGGACTGGGTAGGATGTTACTAGCAAAAGGTAACTAAATACATCTACCCCATCTGAGAGAAAAAAAACTGTTTGATGGCAAGTTTAGCATTACAGCCATTTCCAGCCAACTCAGGAGAGTATCCTCTAACGCATTTCCAATGCTGTTCAGGTTCTTACTATGCTACTTGCCTAATCAGGAACTCTATACCGGAATTCTTATGCGCTGGACGGGACACATTGTCAGCCTTTCTTCTTAAAAAAACAGAGCCAACTGTTGCTAGTGCAACACCTAGCTTGACTTCAAACGCCCCAAGCCGCGACATTGTTGGTGATAGCAACGCCCTCAGTGGAATGGGTAAAACTGGGTAAAACTGTGAGCAAGACATTAACACTGGTCTCAGAATGACGCACAATTTGATGACCTAGTACACCAAAGAATTCCTGCCCAATTCAGCACATAAGCAACTCTACTGGCTGAAAATATAGCAAACACAAAAAACCTCTAAAGAGTGCACCCAAAAACAGCATTCTAGTTATTCATTTGGTAACAGCACCTTAACTCCAAGGCCTAATGGGGATGTAAGTGGAGCACATATAAAGATTGAATTAGTCTGCCAATTCCCAGTGGTAATTCACATTTTCAGCCCACTGACCCAGGTGGCCAGGTCTGATTTGGTTTAATATATATGTATACATACATATATGTATGATTAAAACCTAGCTAGGAACTACAGCAATGGTTGGAAACTAACAGAAAGACTTGTTTAAAGGCCTCACCACAACTAAGGGCAATATCAAATGTTACAGCAGGCTATGGCTATTTTTACCACATGAAGACAACTGGCTTCTTTATTTAAACCACTGCACCGTGCACTCAGAAATCCGCAACACGACTGTGTAAAGTATGGTTATAAGGCATGGTCAAGTACTGTTCCTCAAATGTTTATTTAAATGCTTATACAACTCTGTTTTTATTGCAATATGCCTACATTTTGTGGATTATTTACCCTACCATTCAGTGTTCCTACATAGTAGGTCAAGTGCAATCCCCATTACAAACGCCAACAGCTGCGTGACGAGCACCTTGGTGGTTGGAAATAGATATAATTTATGACTCCTTTTAGTTCTGTCGTGGCAGTATGACATTTGAGTTTAAACATACTTTCTGTTCTGGAGTTTTACCAAAACCACTGCAGACAAGCTATAGCAAGGCATATAAATACCTACTGGTTGAGCTTAGCAGAATCCAAATGTGTCTTTCATAGAGCCTTTAAGAGCCTTTATGGCTTTGACTAATGAATCCATTGTGACTCTCACATTTGGGGTCCTTTAGGGCTCCACTGAACTTTGTACAGAATGTTCCTTGAACATTTTGCTGATGCATGGTAACTTCTATGCCTCTGCGTTTATATTAAGAATATTGTAATGTCGCAATTATGCTACAATTTTTATTATGCATGTTAACTAATCATCTGTTTACCTTTTCATTTGTTTGACGGATTTCTTCCTGGAAGGACTGAAGCTTCACGATCTTCATCTGCAAGCCCATGATGTTATCTGATAAGTAAGTTATAGTTTGATGTTGCTGGAAACAGAACCATGAAGCCGTGGCACCTCCGACCACAATCAGAAGGTATAAAATGAGCAAAAGCGCATACTGGTGTCCACCTCGCGCCTCAGGTTCGGAAGATTCATGAGTAAAATTGTTAAAGTCTTCGTGATTTGGCTTGTTCTTCTTGCCTCTGTGTTTTGCAGTCATTTTAAAACCGAACCGTAGGGATTATCACAGTAAAGGCCAGAGGTGGTGGGATACCGGTGCTTTAAAGATGTTTGCTCGAGTGCTGTGATGACTTTAGACGCGTCTTTCGTCTACTCATGAATTGATATAAAACAGCGTAACTTGGTCCTAATTTAAAACCACGCGACAAACTAGAAAATAGCAAGCTGTTAATAAAGGGGTGGGTTCGGCTGCACATGAGAAAAGAAACAGGCGTGTAAGTGGTACCCCGTTCCAGGCAGGAAGACAAGAGCGGGTGAGGGGGACGTACCGTGCCGGTGAGTGGCTAGGTTTCCTGTACCATGTGTGCTGCTCTTACCTAATAAAATCTACACACGTGCGCCATGAGAGTGTACAATTTCCATGCATGCAGCAGATGGGCACCGCGAGGCAAGTTTATGTATGTGCCTTCATTTTCATTATGCACTCAGTATATGACAATATCTTGATGCTCAACATTATGAAAAATAGGATGTGTGAGTTGCACGATTGTCATTGCATATAATATACATTATATACAATAATAGTAGATTGAACCAGTGTTCAATCTACTTACTACAGTGCCTTCAGAAAGTATTCAGCTGTGTTTTATACATAATTAATAATTCAATAAATATTTATTTTCCCCATAAATCTACACACAATACCCCATAAGGACAAAGTGAAGAGTCCACTTGTGGCAATTGATTGGACATGTTTTAGAAAGGCACATTTCCATATAAGGTCCCACATATACAATTCCAAACATTACAACGGATGTCAAAGAAAATTCCAACCAATGAAGGAACTCTGTAGACATCATCACATCCTTGAGTGAAGGATGAACAGAGTAAAACATAGGTCTTTTAATTATCACCTGTGCATGTGATACCTGAAACTGGGATGAAGCCTATTGAATATCTGTAGGCAGTCCTGAAGATCGCAGTTCATCGACACTCCCCAACTACCCAAATGCAGGTGTGCATAGCTGGTAGAGACATACCCAAGCTGTGATTGGTGTCAAAGGCAGTTCCAGGAAATATTGAGTAAGGGTCCGAATGCTTATGTTCATGAGATATTTTCATTTTTTCTTCAATAAATTGGCATACATTTCCTTAGTTGACTGTTTTGTTTCTGTAAGAATGTTATGTCTGAGATACATGTTTAGAATAGATTTGTATGAATGAGGGTTTGGGCACTTTAAAAGATTTGTTTTATAAGAGTATGATGCCAATGAATTTACATGGTTTATATGAGGAATGGGATGTGGAGATACACAGTCCATACTGACCATATACTGTAGGAATATGGTAAATATTACATATTTACCATATGGGTAAGGAACATGGATGACATTCAAAGCCAGAATATGAGTTTATAAGAAATTATCTAAAACAATATTAGGTTGTTTTAGGTTGGTATGTAACAGTTGTACATGTTTGTTAAATTGCCAAACCCTTTATTAAATGACACATTGATATAGTGGAGATCTCAAAATTATTGACAAAATAAATTAGTGTTGTCTGGTTATATTTAATATTTAATAAGTTCAACTGTAATGTCAGCTGCATTCATGTTTATTTCCATCACTCCCACAGGATTCACAACACGTAAGCATGTACACTTTTTCTGTCACTTTTTGGTTTAATAATTTCAACAATATTCTGCATGAAATTAGTATGTTTAACATGAAAACATTTTTGTACTCTGAAAACATGTTGGTAATCTGAAGTGATTAAAGATGCAAATGAATTGAAGTCTGGGGAACCCTGGCTCCCAGGTCAGGTCAGTGACAACTCAATCCAGGTTTTTTAGGTAATGAATCCACATGAATCCACATATCCACATCCAACATAATTATCTTTCTTCATTCTGAGTAAATGAGTAAAAAAAAGACAACAACATTACTTGTTTATTATATTAAATTATAACACTTTGTAATAAACTCACACTTAATTTAATAATATATTTTTAATAAAGTTACTACCTTAATAAGCTATGTTTAATATTTTATAAGTCCATAATCAACATTTTTGAAATTGAACTTGAAAACCAACCTATTTTGTTCCTGGGACCAAGTACCATTGCACCACAAAAATGAGAAAGTTATTAGGGTTCAACAGAGAAACCATTTTAAATAAGGTTGTAAAGTATATAAGGTTCAACTGTTCAACCACTCAACATAAGGTTAAAAGTAATGAGGGTTCAACTGTTCAAACTTTGAACATATAGTTAAAATGAATGAAAGTTCAACTGTTCAACCACTGAACATAATGTTAAAATGTTTTAAAGGTTCAACTGTTAAACCACTATAAGGTTAAAATGTTATGAAGGTTCAACTGTTCAACCATTGAACATAAGGTTAAAATGTTATGAAGGTTCAACTATTCAACCATTCAACATAATGTCATAAAAGTTCAAATGTTCAACCATTGAAAATAATGTTATAAAGTAACATCTCCTTTGAAAACCCTTTACAGCTATAACCTTATTACAAGTGCTAATATTTAAGGTCACACAAAAGAAAGTTACTAAACATACATGTATTCGGCTTATTATGTCAGCTGAGATCTCACCTCTGACCGTGAGTTGACTTGAACACACTGCTCTCCCCAGGTTGCTTTCTATTTCAATGGTGTACTCGCCCCAGTCCTTGGGGGTCACGCGGAGTATCAACAAGGAGCACACACCACAGGTGTTGGTGATCAAGTAGTTGGTGTCAGTGTTGAGGCTGACGCTGTTGTGGTACCATGTGACTCGGGGCTTGGGATTTCCCTTGATGGCACAGCTCATGTAGCACTCGTAGCCTTTGGGGGCTGTGCGCTGTCTGAGTGGCACCAGGAAGGCTGGAGCGGTCTGCATATCACAGGTCTTGTAAGCCACCATATTCACCTCACATTTTTCTAAAGAAAAGACAGGGCGGCATGGAGAAAATCGAATTCTATATGTCATGTAATGCCATGAAAATGGCGGCATTTTATAAAATGTTTATAGGTTGGGTTTATTAGTTAATACATTTGTAATAAACATTACAGCACTTGCGCTCTATTTATTTTGAACTTAACAACTTCACTGTTATTGATTGTGCTTTTATTGACAGTATATCCAAGCTGATTTATGTGACTTTGCAAAGGATCTCTCTCTGCCCAGCTCACATATACCTTTCCTTCTCTCTTTTCCCCACGTGGGAGACTCGGATGGGGCAGATATGCCCATGTCATTCTTAGCGTAGACCCTAAAGTGGTACTCTCGGCCAGGCAGGATGTTGCAGGCTGTAAACTTATTGTTGAAGAGCCTGTCCGCCACCATGCTCCATGAACCTTTGGTGGAGTCCCATTTAGACACAGAGTAGTGTAGGTGGTCGTCACGCTTCTCATCAATGGATGGCTCCCAGATCACTGTCACGGTTCCGGGGACATTCTCCTCAAGCTGTACTGGTCCTGGAGGCTTGGGATCATCTGGAGCCAGAGACATGATAGTCACTAGAATATAACACTTTGGGTAGGCACTATCTTATTAGGTGATAACTGTTGTTTATTCAGTCATGGCCAGTGTTCATTTTGGCCCTGGTGATAATCTTGCATTGGTCATCTTTTATGTTCAGTCGGAAGCACACTGGTAGGGCCTTACTTTATGTTACTGTACCTGTAACCCTGACCTCCACACTGAAGCTCTCTTGGCCCACTAGGTTTTTGACCACTATTGTATAGATCCCTGAATCAGAGCGCTCAGAGGAAGTGATCAGAAGCTGAGATGACGATTCCGAGTTGGAAATATTGACCCGCTTTAGTACAGGAACATTGTCTTTCAGCCATATAACATCTGGCCATGGGGAGGCCTGTGAATAGTAAACAGACTACAAAATCAACATTTAAAACATCTACATGGTCTGAATTGCATGTGAATCAATTACAGTGAACTACCGGAAAAACCTACTTAGGCCATCTGAACACAATGTTTGGGAAAAGAAGAGCCACACGTTTTGCTACCCCTCACCTCAAAGTTTAAGAGGATCCTGACAGAATTTCCTGCTTTCACCACCAAGAAACTTTTCCTCTTATTATCGGTAAAACGTGGCCTCACTGGAAAACAGTGACTCAAATGAATGATGAGATTTGAAACTCATGTTTGGTTAATGTTTTGTATATCTCATATTTAGGCTTATGAGGACTTTTGTGACATTATCCCAGTTGAGGAATTCCAATTGACAATGTTTTTTCCAATGAGAGCATTATCACCCACCAGGTGGAGGCATGGCCAAGATACTGGTGTCCAGATCCTGAGGCATTCCGTCTCCTCCGTCATTCATAGCAATCACCCTGACCCAGTACATGGCCATAGCCTTCAGACTTTTCACAGTGAAGATGGTGAGGATGATGGGGTTGACATTACAGCGGGTCCAATCTATACAATCAGCTTGTCTGATCTCTATAAAATACCCTTTGGCCTCATCCTGGACCCCAACCTCCTCTGTGGGTTTGTTCCAGGACAAGGAGAGGGTGGTGTAAGAGGTGTCTACTACTTTCAAATCTTTCACTTTGCCTGGGGGCTCTAGAAAAAACACACAATTAAGCATAAAAACAGAGGCTTGATTGCATGAAATAGAGTTATGCGCAATAAGTAAACATTGTTTATAAAGTTAATGGTTTTGAGAAAAACCTATTAGATCCTGTTGAACAAAATATTGTAAATAATTTGCCATAATTTACCTAGCAGTTAGTGTTGAGTAAGGAAAAGGTCTCATGCTGACAAGTTGAAAAAATGTGTTGTGGTTTTGAGCAATTGAGCCCTTAATCCTTATTTTACATGTGTATTGATCCAGGTGATGATGTCTGCTAAATAAATTCAAATTTGTAATTGAAATAACAATATATACAATTATGTTTAATATTATTATCTGATCCTCAATTTTCTGATTTGTTTTATTGTAGTAATACATGTTGCTTGCACTTGAAAGTAAATATAACTTACTCTTTGGGTCTCTGGCAAAAACAAACTCTGAAGGAGTGCTGGGTTCGCTGAGCCCAGAGATGTTGATAGCAATAACTCTGAACTCATATTCATGCCCTGCTACCACATCTGTCACTGCATATTTCTTTTCTAGTAGTGATTGAGAAGAAATAGATATTAGTCACAGACAGTGATGGGGAGTGGTGAACAACATGTCGTTTTTTGTTTTGATAGGAATTTCCTAACTTTTCCAGAAATGTGGTGTTTGTTTCACGAAACTCAAATATAGTGCAAATGTAGTATACAATAATCTAGCAGCTTTAGTGTTGTTTAACTTTCAGTGTAATGTAACTTGTTATAGCGTCTACCCACTGAACACAGAAAGGCAAACACAATTTCATTCATCAAACCAAAGAAACCAAAGAAAGCTGTGGCATATTAACACCCCTAAATCACAGACAGCAGAGACCTTGGATAGGCTTATCTGTAGGGTTAACAGGACTCCAAACATTGCTCCCCTTCTTGCGTTTTTCCAAGTTGTAGCCTCGGATGGGAGACCTGCCAGTATCCGTTGGGGTTGACCATGTCAGGTTGATGCAGTCATTAAAAGCACTAGCGACTTTTGGTTCTGGAGGGGCACTAGGAAAGGCTGAAATATTTCAGAGTAAGCAACAACATTTCATGTTATGAAATACATTTGAGAATTTTCCAATATAATACCTAATTAATGCAATTGTCAGCATAAATATTGTAAATTCTAATGAAAGCAAATATGGTAATTGCTGGCATCAGCTATAATCCTGCTAAACCATTGTAGCTCACCCAAAGTTCCAGCTGAGAGGTCATCAGTCTCCATTATCTCACTGATGCCCTCTTCTGTGACTGCTCTGATACGATAACGGTATTTCTTGCCATGTTCTACGCATTTGTCTTCATATTCGGGTTTGCCAGAGACATCTCCCATTTTCTTCCAGGTGTTGCGGCCTACTTGCTGGCGCTCAAGGTTGTAGTGTATTACTGGGCAGCCACCGTCGTCCTTTGGAGCTCTCCATTTGATGTTAATACAGAAGGCATTGCTCTCAAGGACCTCCACGGGGCCCTGGGGCACGCTGGGTTTCTCTGTTCAGATCAGACAGAGAGAGGTTACATTTCTCTGGCCAAAGTAGCCGTGTCTCAGCATTGACATCTGGTAATGGACTTAGCATAGCATGTGGTTTTTGTAAGGTCAGACCTACAAAACAATAATTTCTGTCAACGTTCCTGTAATTTTTCTTACACAAAAAATATTTCACAAAAACTGTCCAGTCGTGTGGATGATTGCGGTATGTTTCTGTTTGGGTGAATGAAAATGGTGAATGAAAACTGATGTTACAAGAACTTTCTCCAAATGTATTTTTTGGCTGTCCTTTAAAGGTTCCAGGAATGATTCATTAGGTTTTGTGGTAAAAGATTTCCTAAATCACATTTTCCAACTGTGCTAAAGATTACGTTGTTTCTTGTAGGCTACATGAATATTCCCAGAATACTGTTTTTTTTACTTTTTTTCCTAAAATGTTATTTTTTGTTCTGCGGACAGCGGTGGACACCTATGGCATTTTGCCCAGAGGAGACGGGGTGTTTAGCCCCAAACATGATCGCCACAAATAAACAGAATTGCTATAAAACGTATTCTATTTTTTTCTCTAAACAAATCGATTACTTAGCCTAAGGCCTTTCTATTGGCATAGCAAAAATCTGTTTAGAGGCCCAACTTCTTCACATCACATGACAATGTTTTCTAAATGACATAAAATAAGATCATGTCATTGCTTGTGTGGAATTATTCGCTCAGTTGTGATGATTCAACAACATTTTCTAGATGAACAAGAATAATGGCAACCAAGGATTGTGTGGAAATAAAATATGACGTATTATGGTGTCTTGCTGGGAATTACAGGGGAGGTTTAACCCAGGGAGGCGTTTACCTGCAAGCCATCCTACGTACTCTCTGGATGATGGTGAAGTAGGTACCGTTTAGAATATAATAACCTGGTATTGGGACCGATTGGGACATACTACTTGGCCATAAAATTGCGCCTTTTGTTGTGCGTTAACATGACGCCATGTTGGACTATTTAGTTAGGCACCATTAAAGCATTGGTTAGACTGACATTTCTTGTGAAGTTTACTCCCACTGCAAACTGCATTTTAAACTGTGTGGCTGTTGACCCTGGCAGTTTTAATAGCTTACAAGCCAGTAATACTAGTGCTTGGAATTGTCATAAGAATTTAGCAATTGCTAGCGAGACTGAAGACAAACTCTAAGCTGTTTCATTTCATAGTACAAAAACATGTGTTTTACTTTTATATGTGAATGACATCGATGCAATAACTATCAATGAAAGTGACGATAATTGACTTTTTTGTGAAGTGAAAAGACTAGAGAATCTTTTACTGCGCAAGTGGTAGTGGTCTAAAATTTGACATACTATATAGTATATAAGTATGTGATTGGAGACTTAGCACATGACTTCCCTCATAACGCAAATCATTTGACCCAGTCGGTGGACACGTGGCCTGATGACAGCTGTTACTGCGTAATATGAAATAGAATCCTGCCGGCGCCACTGCCTACAACCTTCCGCCTGCAGATGGTTGACCAATAGCATTCAGGATGCAAAGCCAATTGATGATTATCTAGCAGATGAGAAACAAGTCCAGAGTCCTGCTCCTGGATCCTACATGACCTGTCAACACTCACCTTGAAGTAGGCATTTGGGAAGATATAGGCGATTCACTTTGAGTAGTGTTCAACTAACAAAACACAGTACTAGATAACAATAAATGAAGATAAAAATGATTTGATGGGAACATTCACAGATGCAATTGCCTTTTGCTGCAGATGTAACCATCTACAATATATGTGAACAATGATTGTGCTCAGACACTTCTTGCTTTAATATTGATTTGAAGTAATTCTAAATTTGGTTCCATTTCTTAACTCACCAAGGACGATGAGTCTTGAGAAAGCCTCCACGGTACCACATTCGTTCTTGAGCTTGATTTTTATCTCTCCGGTGTCTTTGCGCTGGCACTTGCTGAGTAGCAGGCGGCTTTGGTTGATGAAGTTCTCTATCTTTGTAGTGTTGTTGTCTACGAGCTCCTCTCCTTTTCTGTACCACTGGATCTTTATGGGCTCACGGCCCACAAAGGGCAATTTAAAAGTGGCATTATTTCCTGCTTTAACTATGACCGACTGAGAGAATGCTGACAGGTCATTAGGGTCAAATCTGGGAGGGTCTGCAATAGGACACATCATGCAATGGCAGACAGTTGATAATACTTAATCATATTTTTGGGTATAGTTTAATAACATTCTTTTCAAATTATGTTGAGACAGGTAGAATACATATTGTACGTATAAACAAAAATTAATGCTGTTTTCTAACCTTCCACTTGAAAGATTGCCTCAGTTTTACGCCCATCTGCCTCAAAAATGTATTTTCCAGAGTCCTCCACATGACAATGGTTGATGACCAACTTGTGGCTTGGACCATCTCTGGACATTATGTGTCTATCGTCTGCTGTCAGCTGCCAAGTAAGAAATTGCACCAAGAATGTATGATGAATGTATGATCATTTATCTTAAGGAACTACAAATCCAGACTACATTTTTGGAGTGAACATGACAAAGAGTATTCAGACTAACCTTCTTGCCATCTTTGTACCAGGTCCCTTCACAATTATCTTTGCTCAGTTTACACATGATTTCAGCAGGCTGGCCGATGACTGCATTGATGTTTGACAACCCACTTACAAACTGAATTCCTTTATCTGGCATACACAACAAGTTGTATTACATTCAGATATTTTACGTATTAATCAGGTGTTATGTTAACATCTAACGCCATTTTGTAATGCTTTGGCTGGTATATTTCCTAAATTATTAAAGACATTTTCTAAATGGTTACACTAGCTAGATATGTTAACAGCAACTGTATAGTGGGTATCTTGCCATTTCAATCCACTATGATTTTCATTTTGTCATAAATATATGTCTGGCTGGATCCTAGTGGACCAGAGTAAAGAGGTGTTAAGATTAACAAAGACTCTACTGTAATTCATTCATTATTGTCTTCACTATACTCTTCAGTGGTGTTTTTTGTTTTAAATTTACTTAAACTTGTAAAGCAAAATAAGGAAATATGTGATTTACTATTTTATTTTCTGATCATTAATTTGAGTATTTCATTTGCTGACATATTGTGGTAGATTGTAGACATATTGGTCTACTGTCATCTGCAGTTTTCATGTTACAGGATTTAATTTAATGCCCATCCTTACTGATAATTGATAGGCAGACATTGTTTTAAGTTTGTAATTTAAGTTAATATAGTAAGGGGTGTTTGTGTCCTGGCATTGACGAAATAGTAGATGGGGACCAACTGTGTCTAATAATTATAAGATCTGGTAATGATACTTTGTTTGGAAAATAGCATGTACCTTCAGAATTGTTTGACAAGCTATTCATAAATACCACTACCAGGGGCTATCTATCTGTTGGACATGCTTGATCTGCCAATTAGGTAGAATAGTTTTATGGGACAAAATAGTTTCATGGAACATCCCTCCCGAAAAATACATTGTTGGTACATATAATCTTATGGAAATTATGTTGTTGAAAATGATCATATACTTTTGGATATTTTTAGATGCGCACATACGTACAGTAGTGCCTGAAATGAAATGTAACATTCCCCTGTAAGGAAAATGTATATTAATAGTATCATGTATTGACAGTATACAGGTAGCACTGTAAAAGGAAATCATATTTCTCTGATCATTTCCCAAATCTGAATGCTACTTATGTAAACACCATGTTCAGTATGCATGACATCAGGTGTAGTCTCTTACCAGTTGCTGTGTCCTTCAGCGGTGTGCCTTGTCTTGTGCGAACTGAACGCTTGCTGGAAGTATCTGTGTGCTCATCAGTTTCTCCTCTCCCACACTGCTCATTTCGATCTGTGATTTGACCGTAAAATTATAAAAAACTCACAGTCAATTGAATTAATCACTTTCTTATGTATACATTGTAACAATCTACTGTAGGCTTGAAGTTCTTGAAATGGCCTCAACATGGATAGACTAAGAATTTGTATGTCAAGCAGCAACTATCTCTTTTGAATTGAACACAAATAATACTTTCCACTATCCAGTTGTATCTAAAATGTTAACTGAGCTCAGCTCCCCTTACGTCTCATTTGGAACATATGCACTGGAGCTCATCTCCCCCTACTTCTCATTTGGAACATATGCACTGGAGCTCATCTCCCCCTACTTCTCATTTGGAACATATGCACTGGAGTCTGGATTTTATTTTGATAACTAAATAAAAAGCTTTTGTAATGGTGAGTGTATTCTGAAATAGGCCTGATAAATCAATTGAGGTGCTGTGTTTTTTATCACCTAGGTTTAAGTATAATCCAATATCAATAATAATTTCAAAAGCTCCTGAATGTATTTTTAAAACCTGCCACAAAAATGTCCATAAGTGACTCTAACCATGATAAAACCACCTTGTAGAAAGTTAGAAGGTCAAAGCAATGAATCACTATGATCAGCTAAATTGGAGTGATTGATTATTCTCAATTTTTTAGCCTCTATATGGGATGATGGATTAGATCTCAATTTATAAATTTACACTACTTCAAAATATTAAGGTACCACTTAAGTCACACATCAGGTCTTAAAGAAGGAAATATATTAAAGATCAAAATCTTTACTGTACTTTGTGTAATTTGGTGAGAACAAAATGATGTAAGAATTGTCGATGGAAACCAAAATCACCAACTGATTGAGCTGGATTCAAACTCCCACCGAAAGTCAACATAAATAATTGAAATCACAGGCTGTTCCAACTTGAGTGAATTTCATCACGGCAACTCATTATGTGACTCAGTAGGGTGGTATGGCCCACGTGCCTGTATGCACTCCCAACAATGTCTGGGCATGCTCCTGATGAGACGGCGAAAGGAGGTTCTCCTCCCAGACATTTCATCCCGGTACTTAACTGCAGTCAGGGAACTGTTGGCCAGCACGTGGGGGTCTGTGTGACCCTCCAAAGAAATGCCTCCTCAGACCATCACTGACCCACCGCCTAACCGGTCATGCTGGCATCTCCAGACTCCTGCTCTCAACTGTGAAGGGAACGGGGCACCAATTCTAGTGTTCTCTGGCAAATGCCAATCGTGTGGGCTGCAGGTATAGCCTCTTGCGAAGAAGTAGTGACCAGGACATTAGCAAAATGTAAAACTTAAGAAGAATCATTCAGGAAAGATAAGGAGAGAGCAATTGTCTGTGGCCACCACTTGAAAAACATTCCTTTTTTAGGGGTTGTCTTGCTGTTGCATCTCCAGTGCACCTGTTTTCACTTTCATTTGCACCAAAACAAGTGACATTGGTTCACAATTGCTTATGCTTCCTAAATGGACAGATTGATATCCTTGAAGTTTAATTTACTTGGTCAATTTTTTAGAGCAGTGTATTCATTAAAATACGTTCTACCCTAATAAATGGCATAAGTTCGAATTTTAGGTGTCTAGGATTTTTGCAGAGTACTGTATATTATTAAGGTATTGTATTGGTTTGATTGAGAGAAGTTAAAATAAATCCCTTTCTGGCAGTGGAAAGCAGAGTTTGTTTAAAAATATCTATATTTTATTGGAGTTCCTTTGGAGTTTCATCTACAGCTGGCTTTTTGATGCTATCTCGTTCATATCATATTGAATACATTGTGAAAAATATGACTTCTACTTTAGAAGTCATGGTTGTGTGGTGAAAGCAAAGGTAATGATGTTGTAGTTGGAAGTACTTGGTACATGATATTTCTTGTTGTGGTGGATTTTTTATTATTGCATGCTGGATATTGAATACTGCGCAACTATTTTCTCTCTGACAGCGTATACACTCTGTGGTCTTGAAACAATGTGAGTAGCTGTGTGGTTGAATTTATTCCACTTCTCTTTGAGTGACTTTTTGACAAATGTTTCTTTGAAGCAACACAACCATATTTTCTTCTAATGTGGTTCCTGCTATCAATATTTGCAACTGTTGTGTATAATACTGTTTGTTGCTTCTGTGAGCCAAAGCCGCGGCCTGGCTTAGAACCGTTTGACTCTGTCTTCAAATAAATGCTTCTCCTTTATAGGTCTGCAAAAGAAAAGTTTCAAGTCAGGCTCTGTATGCACAGGCATCCGAGTTCTCCATCTATCTGTATGATGTCAGATCTTTTTCCGCTACTGAGGGCCAAGTTCCAATAGTCACAGTTCGCCACTGAAGCCCTGACCTTTTTATTTCTTAATTTCAGCCTTGACGTCAGCAACAGTTGCATTCTCAGTAAGGTTGTACAGACTTTGATATCTTCAATATACAACAAGACACACTTATGCCACAGTTTTATAGGCCACCCCTACAGAAGAAAACATCCCAAGAAAGTAACTGTGAATGTTATCATAGGTAATCAACAACAATCCAAAATATAATTTTAGAGATGTGTACATACAGTACGCCACTGCATGAAATTAGAGTCAACATTGTGTGTGTTTTTCAGGATCATCTGTCAGTGTCATTTCTTCTACTCTGTCCATTTCCTTCATGCAGTTCTTCATGCATTGGTTCTCTTACCAATCATTGTGTCTTTCAGCAGTTGGCCTTGCCTTGTGTGCCCAAAACTGTTCTCAGAGGCAGCAATGTACTCCTCAGTTTCTCCTGACCTACTTCTTGAATCAGGATCTATTATTTGGCCATAAGGTAATAGAACATCTTAATCTGCACTTTTCATAGTTACTCTCATTTAGTTTAGTATTCAGTATTCACTTCAGTTACGATTTAGCATAAACAAACTTGACAATTAAAATCACCTTTGTGCATAATTAAATGGTTGTCGATCCAAAAACAGTTAAAACCTGCATTAAAGAAATTGTGCATACATATGCAGCAATAAAAAAATAACAATAAGATAACATTTAAGTGAAAAACAAATGTATTGTTTACAAAATCTTACATTGAAGATCTATTGTGAAGATTTTAAGACATAATGTAAACAAATGCTTGACATTTTCTTTCAGCCTTCAGCAAATGTTGCATTTTCAAATAGGGTGTGTAGACTTTTGATATCTACTGTATACAATAGAAACCACTTAAGTCACTTTTGGAAAATAGTAGATTTTTATAGACCATCCTCGCGTGGAGAAAACAACACAGTTAACATATTGTGAATGTTATCATAGGTGATCAGCATTAATCCAAAATATAATTTTAGAGATGTGCACGTACAGTAGCCTACTGCATGAGATAAGAATTAACATTCTGCTTTAAGGATTGTGTTTTTTTAGGATAATTTTTTCTACTCTGTAATTTTACTTTAATTTAAGTTAAATTGCACCATTCCCTTCATGCAGTCAGTACATGACATCACATGTTCTCTTACCAATCAATGTGTCTTTCAGCAGTTGGCCTTGCCTTGTGTGCCCAAAACTGTTCTCAGAGGCAGCAATGCACTCATCAGTTTCTCCTGTCCCACTTCTTGATTTGGGATCTGCTATTTGGCCATAAAATAATATAAAATCTTATCTGGCACTTTTCAAAGTAATCTCATTTAGTTACGTTTTCAGCATTCACTTCAGTTAAAATGTACCATTCCCAAATGCTTACAGAGTATTGTTAAAAGAAGAGGTGATGCAACACAGTGGTAAACATGCCCTGTGCCAAGTTTTTTTAAAAACATGTTGCAGGCATCAAATTCAAAGTAGGCATTCATTTTTCAAGAAACAATAACATTTCTCGGTATCAATATCTGATATTTTGTCTTTCCACAAAATAAAATGTCAACGCCGTGAATCAAAAAACCGAGAGGAGTTATTCAAAAAGATGAGATGTTGAATTTCATTTTGTGAATAATTATTTTGCCTAATACAATTGTAGAATATGAATCTTCAGAAAAATAAGCAGAGAAAATTCTGAGAGGCGATATGATGTGTGTTTCTTTTTCCCTCCTAGAATAATGTAGTTTTACATTTTCGATTTTGAATTGATGAATCAGCCTACACAATAAGCTGAATCTCCTATTGAAAAACAGTAACCCATGTGATAAGCAGCCTTTATAATTTGTATTATGTTTCAATAATAGCCTAATTTAGTTTTCATTCATCTGGCTGTATCGCGCATTCATCTATTGACGTCATGCATTCAGTGAGAGGTGATTAGCGCCTGGGTACCATTTGGGTACCAACGCTAAGTGGCGTGGGCTGTTTGCGGATTAAGTTGTAAAACAGAGTAAAAAAGGCAGGTCAATTGTCTCTAAATTGTTTTCTGTTAATTTATGAATTAGTATATTTACAAACAGTATAGAATCAGGTGATTAGATGTTAAATTATCACGTATATCATAGATTCTCCTGCACTAATTTTCCTCCCTGTTCCCTCAGTAACATTCTAAGGAGTAACCGTTACACCCATACTACACTAGTCCCCCCATTAGGCATTAAGTCCATACTTTATGAATGACATTTTCAGAAGAACTTAAACATTAAAATAAATAACAGTGAATTACAATTAATTAGTGAGCCTCACGTTTACACTTAAAATAATAGCTGATTGAGTTTTATTCACTTTTAATTCCAGTCAAAAAAGGTACACTCAAATTAAAATTATCTTCAAACTTCTTCAATAAGCTATTAGTCTTAGATAGGCTGCCTCTAGACATCTCTATGCACTTGGGATCCACAGTCAGGGCTGGTAGCTGCTGTTTTGATTTTCCTGAATTAGAAGCAGCTTTCCCATGTTTTCTGTAATTGGGGACCCTTTTTAAGTTGTCCTATTGGACCTTTCTGTTGTAGGTCATTGTTTGTACCAGTTGTGTTGTGCCGGGCCTCGGTTTGTGGTTTGTTCTTTTTGTGTGTAGTAATAAAAGTTTCTCTTTACTCAATCTGTGCCTCGTGGCCTGCCTTCCATATACCGTGACTTAAAGAATATTTCAAATTTGTTTACAACTTAAAAAATTATCCAACACAAATATGAACTCGTTCTATGATTTCAAATGAATTTGGGATTTTAGAGTCTGTCAACACTGGGCTAACTCAATAAAAGCTAAAATTCTTAATGTATATCTTACCAACATCTGCATCTGGCATAAGTGGAAAATTGCGTCTCCTACGTTCCTTAGGGTCTCCAGCGCCTACCCCATTTATCCCGTCTGGATCAACATCATCACTTAAAGTTCCTATCAAGAATTATAAAAACAATTGTTGAAAAATTTGAAAATAAATGGCATGTAGAAATATATAGTTGTGTACACATTGTGCCTTCCTTTTTTTTAGGTGTTGTGTCAATGTATTATTCTTTTCATTATTTATATGTTGCTCCCCATAAGTATTGAGACAGTAAAGTCAAATCGGGTATTTTTGCTGCAGATTCAAGGCATTTGAAAATATGATTATACAATGGATATGAGGCAAAAGGACACACTGTCATATTATTTCTGTCCGTTTTAACACATACATGTTTTACCAACTACAAAGAACAGCACTTTAAGAGTTCCAAACACCCATTTCATGTAATCACATATACTGGGACATTTCTATTTGTCAGAATTGTAAAACTTAGTATTTATTCGCAAATCCATTGCAGGCAAAACCAGCAGTGAGTCTGTGGCTCATCACCCAACATGTGGTATTATTTGAGATGATTTGCAGAGCCTTTACTTCAGGCATGCTGAAATGTTGCTTGTTATGGGGAGTTTCCGACTTCGGTCTCCTTGCAAGTGAAATGTCCTGATCAGATTTAAAACGTTTCCTTACTTCGTAAAACATACAAGTGTTAAAATGGCCTTATATTTATTGTTAAATTGTATTTTGATAAGACTTGACTGTATTGCAAAAATAGAAATGTTCACTACACTGTAACAATACTTATGGAGGGCAATGCATATACAAATACATAGCCTCTCTAAATCAGCTATATATGTTTTTATTGTGAAGTATTGTATATTATTCAAAATCCATTGCGTTGATAACAAGGATTTGTTTTACCTTTGTTTTTAGTGTATTTCTTGTTCTTTTTGTTACCTCCATCCATTTCAGTGCCTTCCTTGACATGAACTGATTTGCCTACCAAGTTTCCACCAGCTTTGGATTTGTTTGATACACTTTTAGAATTGTTATTTTTTTCCTCGTGTTCATTGCCTTCCCCGCTGTCTTCACTATCTCCAATGTCAAGAGAAGAGGTGGCCTGGAGTGCCTTTTGGGCTGCCTCCTCCTTTCTGGCTTTGTTTGCTGCTTCAATCCAGTCCTTCCTCTCCTTTGCCAATTTGGCCTCCTGCTCTTGAGCCAGTTTTTCCAGATCCAACCCTGATCCACCAGCTTGGGTCGTTTTACGGGCCTTCTTTTTACCACGTAAAGCTGGATCGCTGTCAGCTAGCAATGAGAGATAGATAGACAGATAAGGGGGGAGACAGTTATAGGAGAAATTACGGGGACCAGTGAGCATGCTTATTACAATTATGTTTGATGTGGAACATCAAAATAAACACATACAGAATTAATGGAAATGTTCACATTGTGTATTGGCATTGTGACACATTTCTTTGTTTGCCTCTGTATTATAGCCTTTTGAGATTGTTAGTCCAAGGCAAGTTCAAAGTGGCATTTGTTTTAAGATCAATTTTGCATTTGCATTTGTTTGGAGCTGTAGGACCTATCTAGCTTTCCTGAAAAGATCATAGCAAATTATTCGATATGATAATGAATGTGCCTTTAGTGTTATTGTGCATAACAGCAGATGTTCCATAAAATGTGGAAAAAAACTACTAGTTTTCTTTAATTATTTAATGCTTTGCCTGTTTTTCTATCATAAAGATGGGGGAAATGTATTCATTATGCTTTATTGTTTGGGAAAAAAGAATTTCACTCAAAATGATCTGCTTTCCGCCTGCGTGCTGGTAACTGGTAATTTTGAAGGGATTTATTCGTAAATGCACCCGGTAAGGGTGATTTTCCACTGACTACTTCATTTACTTGTGGTTGATAGTATGGCTTGTGTGTGTCTTACAGCAAACCTGAACAGGTTTGTTCCAGAGACCCTCGGGAAGTTATTTATGACTATGTAGCACCAACCATTTGGTCAAGACGAATGTCTATTTCACAGAGAAACTGCCCCTGATGACTCCGGGTGGATTTGGTTATATCTACGGTACTGAGCAGCGCGTTACCATGGCTGTCCCCTTTTGATAGATTTATGTCATGCATTTGCATCTCTAACAATTCAGACACCTATGTTAGGGCACCCCACCTCCACAAAGGACTCATTCTGGTAATGTCTTTATCGTAATGGCGGATATCGCCTGGTTCCCCTATTTCTTATAACATAGGTGTGGTTGTTTGCATTGTTAGTGCATGAACAAGAGAGACGTCAATTTTTAGATAGTCCTGATTCCAGGCTTTGCAATTGTATTTGGAGTCTGTTGATGAGGCCTGACAACATGAGGACGGTTGTTGTCAAGACAGAAGTGTAAATGCAAGTCAAGGTGACCATCGTTAAGCATATAAATCATAATACATTAGACTCTTTCCAAGCAGAAGGTATTCTAAAATGAACTGTTTGGTAAATTAAGAAAAAGGCACTAGTGAGCCGAGCAATGACCAATGAACTGAAGTCAGTCTGCATTTGACCATTTAGTATCATCATATCCAAAGTGGTGGAATACACAGCCCAATATATTTATATGTTTTACTGTCAAAATAATTGTGTGTGTTGTTTAACCCAGAATGTGTTCACCATCAGAAAATATAATTTTAAAGATATCACCTTCCACTATCAGCCAAGCACTGCAGATCTTGATTCCTGCTGCAGCTGAGTAGATTCCCTTGTCTAGCTGGCTACAGTCCTTAATCAGCAGCCTGTGGATAAGCTTGTTTTCTGAAACAGTGATAGTGTATTTTTCTCCGTCCTCCAGAGTGGCATTTTTGCCCATCCATTTCATTCTTGGAAAGGGATGCGACAAGAGACACTCAAACAGAGCATCCTCTCTCTCCTTGGCCTTCACTTCATGGAATTTGACAAGGAAGTCCAGCGAGGGAACTGGAAGGAAAATTGTAAATGCAAAATGTTTTCTGACGTCTTTCACCCTCCACATCAATTCCTCACATTCAGCTACTGCTCAAAAAATAAGACCAGACCATTAAGACCAAAATAGAAGCACTTAGTTGCTAATTTCTCATTTGTTATGTTCCTTTTATAATCATTAAAGTGGTTGGAAAAATACATGTTTTTAAACTGAAAAACAGCAATGTTAGTCATAACTTTTTGCCATGATCTTACCCTTGAAGTCTGTTGAGTAGGGATTGGTCTTCTCAACACCCTCTGGATACAGCCCAACATCCTCTTTTAATATTATTTCATTTCCAACTGTCGTGAAGCTGTGCTTCAAATTGTCCTCCTCAGTATTTGGAATCATTACACTATCCTACAAGATGACATGGAGATAAACATGGTTACATCTACTGGATAAAAAATGAAAATAAGCAGTAAATGGAATGAATGATCGTTGATGTTTTGGCATGATTGTGTTCTGATGGAAAACATTACAATAGAAAACAAATAACAAATGATACATTTACTATGAAACCATAGAAAGTTAAAATGCATGAATGAATCTTTGAGTAGCAGGCAAAACGTTAAGAGAGGGATAGCAAGAAATTGCTGATAACATTGCATTATCAATATCAATGCAATATCAATCCTTCCTGTAAGGCTGAAATAAAGATGATCACATACAATGTTTTCTGTTTAATGATGCCTTTGTTGTCTAACTTCAGATCAAAGCTAAATGATCAATGGCTATGCATTTTTCATGTGGATACTGACTGATAAAAAATTGTGTGAGGGAGGAAAAAACACACCGAAAATTTGAAGTTAGGATCATGAGAATGAAATTATATTAGGAATTGTCAAAAGATGAGGCAAGACTTTTGTCACATTTGCCTGGATTATATCAAATGTATCAATGTAAGTCCAGAAATACACCGATCAGCCGTAACATTGTGACCAATTACTGGTGAAGTGAATAACACTGATAATCTTAGTATCATGGCATTTGTCAGTGGGTGGGATATATTAGGCAGCAAGTGAACATTCTGTCCTCAAAGTTTGTGTTAGAAACAGGAAAAATAGGCAAGCGTATGGATCTGAGCCACCTTGACAAGGGACAAATTGTGATGGCTAGACAGAGTCGGAGCATCTCCAAAACTCTAGCCCTTGTGGGGTGTTCTCGGTCTACAGTGGTCGCTAGCTATCAAAAGTGGTCCAAATAGGGAAAAGCGGTGAACCAGCAGCAGGGTCATGGGTTGTCAAGACTGATGCACGTGGGGTGTTAAGGCTGGCCCGTGTGGTCCGGTCCAACAGACGAGTACCTCAAATTGCTGAAAATGTTAATGCTGGTACTGATAGAAAGCTATGAGAACACACAGTGCATCTTAGTTTGTTGCGTATGGGTTGCATAGGCACAGACCAGTCAGGGTGCCCATACTGAACCCTGTCCGCTGTCAAAAGCGCCACAATGGGCACGTGAGCATCAGAACTGGACCACGGTGCAATGGAAGAAGGGCCTCCAAATTCCCAAGATTTCAATCCAATCGAACATCTGCGGGATGTGCCGGACAAACAAGTCTGATCCATGGAGGCCCCACTTTGTAACAGGACTTACAGGATCTGCTGCTAATGTCTTGGTGCCAGATACCACAGCACACCTTCAGAGATCTACTGGAGTCCATGACTCAACCACTCAGGGCTGTTTTGGCGGCAAATTGGGGACATACACAATATTAAGCAAGTGGTCATAACGTTATGGCTGATCGGTGTAGTTCATACTGAAACATCTTGCAGTATGAATACTAAAACATCTTGAAACATCTTGCTGAATGGGCTAAATTTTCAAACCTTTGCCAGCTCCTCCTGCGTCTTATTTTTTTTCTCATTGAGTTTTTTCAATATTACACGGAAGTCTTTGACACCAAATTCAGAGCAAATACGTTCATAGTCCTTCCGTTCTGCATTCATAATAATTTTCCAGAAACGTCCATCAATTTCTTTAGTTTCTTTCACTGCTTCCTGTTTGTGCACTGTCTTCCTGGTTGAAAGAAAAGCCTTGTTTTAGTATTGGGGCAGAAAATGTAGGTGATGTCAGGTTGGCGTGGGATTCCTTAGATTTTTTACCAAAACCTCCTCATCTGCCTCCTTTAATGAAGAAAAATGGCCGATTTCCTGAGACAGACATACATGCCCAAAACATGATATCAGCTCTGCCATCTTTCACAAATAAAGGCATATGTCAGTGGCACATGCCAAACTCTTTTACCATCATCCTTGCTGTGCATGGGGACAAAATACTCTTGTGTCATGTTTCAGATAGATTCATCAGGTATTTAAACTTCATAATTATTGCATAATACACATACATACATGTAGTCATGGCCAAAGGTATTGTCACCTTTGCGTTTTCTTCAATTAGCTTTATAATACAGGACCTTTGTTATTGGATTCAGAACCTAGCAAATATTTTTAAACTCAGAAAGTAAACAGAAAAGGGATTGTCAAGATATTGACACATTGAATATGGTAGCCATTTGCCAAAATAACAGCAATTAAGTGCTTCCTATAGCCATGCTTGAGCTTACTATACCTCTGTACTGGCAGTTTAGCCTTTTCTTGGTTGTCAAAATTCTCCAGTAGTTTTTCTAAGAGTGCCGGACATGATTTTGTATATATTTCTTTATTAATAATTATTTTTCAATGAACAATTTTACCTCAATTAAAAAATACATAGTTCTCATACTTTGAGTGTAAGTAACACCATAAAACATTTCCATAGTTGTTTTTGCTTTTCTTTTTAAAGGTGTCGAAAATTGTGGAGGGCACCCTTAGATATGTAGCTTTATTTTTATATTCTTTATTATTTCACATTCGTCCACACACTTATTAAAATATACTGTATTTGAAACAAAACCATATAGGAGTTTTGTCTCCCCATTTGTATACATTAAGGTCAACCTTTCACACTGTGGTTTACAAATGCATTGTCACATAAATAGAACGATATGGCCAGAGATGTCCTGATCATAAAACATTATCTCTTACCTTTTTCTGAGCAATTTTCTGAATTCTGCTGGATCTACTGATCCTATCAAAATAAATGACAACTGATATTATCCAACTTAATATACAGAGAATACAGAATAGTCATATTAAACAAATGCCTATTGTAATATACTTTTTTAATAGCCCCTAATAAATTAACAATTTTCTAAAACTATTCAAACAACTACTCAGTACACAAGTGTATATTATTAGTTTAGAGCCACGACTAGCTATAAAATAAACTGCAAAAACATTGCTCTCCCGCTTCCTGGAATTCGTCCAACTGAACATTTACCCATCACAAAGGATGGACAAACACAAGGACGAATGTAGTTCTGGTTGACGCGTCGTCCTAAACATAACAAAAGAAACAAACATGCCTGAAACACATCAAGCGTATATTCGCAATGTACCAAAATGCTATTTGCAATCATGTATTAGAAGTGAACTAAAGTAGGACATGCAAGTGGGTTCATTTTAATACACTGGAGTATAATTAGAACTATTTACATAGTACTTAAATACAGTTTTAATATTATTTTATTAATAATATTATTTAAGTACAACATATAAGTGGTTCCAAAATACACTATAAGTGCTGTATACTGCATTTTTGGATGATGTTTTTAATAAGCAATGCTGCTTTTTAGACAGCTTATAAAGTAGGCCACAGGCATCTCCGTAACTCCAAATACTCAAAACTAAGGTTTATCAGGTGAAAACATCTATGAAAAAACCCACCTTTGTCTTCTAACAGCTCAATGCCACTCTTCTTCTTGAATCCAACTATTTACAGATAATTAGGATTAGCCCCAGGTATACAGAGTCCCAAATCATCACGCAAGTAAACCAAAAGGCCTTCTTACCTCCAATCACATTGAGTGCTGCAGTGCAAACAGCCCTGCCATATTTATTGGTGGCATAGCATTTGTAAGTGTCAATATCCTCTTCAGAAACCCTAGGAATCTGGTACAATAAATGAACTGTTCAATAGACAATACACATAATTAGACACACACACACACACAGACACACACGAAGGTTTAGACTCACCTCTAAAGAATATTCAGTGGTTTCTCCATTATATTTGGTTTGACATTTTTCTGTATCTGACATATCCCCCTTAGTCCTTCCCCATGTCACCTCAGGTGTGGGATCCCCGCACACACGGGCTTTGAAAATGGCCGACTTACCTAGAAGATATGCAAAAACATTCATGGGAAAGTATCTCAATCACAACCTCAAAAAGCTACTGAACATAAACTGACACTGAGGGTTACCCTCTTGAATGGTTAGGGAGATGGGTTTGTGAAGGAAATCTGGGGTGCTTTTGCCCTCGGGAAGCTGCTCTGTAAACTGTATAATCATGACCCCTGCGAGCCTGGCTCTCTTCTTGATGCCAGCTGGAGAAAACATGAAAAGCAAGAGGAAACAAATCAGACAAAGCCAAAAAATGTAACCACAATTTAAATGAATGAACTAGAAATAATGCCATTTATAGTGTGAATTTACAAAGTTTATTCATAGATAGATATAAAAACATGGCTGTGTTCAAAAACAAGTATAAATGTAATACCATATATATATTTATGAATAGTTATAGTTGTATTAATAGTTAATATATTTTATTTTATGCAGCCATTTTAAGTAATAGCTCCATTGGGCAGGTTATATATTTTATATCCTGTGGGCTATCTCTCAAATACCAAGTTGTGAGAAACCTGATTTAACTTTCATTTATCTAATAAAATAAGGTGTTTTAAATTAAAGTTGTGGATAAAACCTACAGGACGGTGTCTCTGCAGGAGCAGGGAGACTACTGGTATGGGAAATAAAATGCAGCAGTTTCCTTTACCTTCCAGCAGATGTCAGTAATGAAATGCTTTTTCCACAAGAGAATTACTAGTAAAGGTTTCAACGACTTTGCAGTTAGGAAAATAAAAATGTTCACTGGGCAGACATGTTTTTATGACACTAGGGATACATTGGTGCAACATATCAGAGCAGAGATGACATCAGTATTAAATGTGATACATTCGCTGTGTCACAGTGCATAATCCCTTCAATGACAATCTACACATGTGAATGCTAAAAAAAATATATCTCCAGCAAGAATCTGTTTTTATGAATTATGAATACCCTAAAACAGCAAGTATGCATATAAATAGGGCCCATCAATCGGTCTGAGTTTGTTTCTGCTGGCAATGCAGATTTTTTGCTCGGACGCAGAGCTTCAATTCATGAAATTCGATGTTTCTAATAATGCACATTCCATGCTGGGACAGAGCTGAATAATGTCTTGTTGTGAAAAAATGACTCATTGGGCCTTTAAGAACAATCCAAGATAAAGGTTATTTCGTCTGAAAATGAATCTAGGATGAACAATCTCTTTAAATATGCAGTCTGGGATTTTCTTGCCACTGGTTGTTAAAGAGGCGCAGTTGAGCCACAGTGAGTCAGCTAAAATTGTGTACTATGTCATATGCACTGTGGCTTTCACTCATACTTCACAGGTCTAGAGAGATATCCTACTCATAGATTATGCACATAATAACAACGTATTACACAATCAGAGCAAAATGTGAGGTTTAAAAAAAAACTTTCAAGATACGATTTAAATGTGATCATGGAGCAAAGATGTGGGAAGACACAATACATTGCTGGGAATGTAGCTGCTTGCATTGATTATGCCCTGACCACATCTGCAGAATCATAAAATTTTGGTTCACCAGAGGTAAACTCATTTTCCATTTAACACAGCATGTGCCTTGCAGCGTTGTGTTGCAACTACAGTTTAACATTCATCAGTTGATACTATTTTTGTCAAGCCCTTTAAACATACTATTTGATGTTTTATCCTATACATGCACCGCAATTGTATCTACAATGCAATGCTGCAAAGCAAAGTGTACCTTTGGAAAAGTATTTCTGGTGTACCAAACCACAATGACACCAAAGGTGTGACAAAGGCAACTGATATCTTGAATATGAACAGCATTTATCATTTTCACATAGGAGCATGACTTGGACATCTAAATACTGATATACTTTCACCAACCAGTGGTTCATAAAAACCTTTTAGCAAATGTGCCCACTCTTGTAGTGGGAGGTTCACAGATCATAATCATCAAGTTTCTTCAAGTTACTTATGCTATCAATCTCATTGAATCTCATTATTAATTTTACAGACACAAAAGATCCCACTATGTTGAATGTTTTAATTGAATATGATATAATCGATTCCTTGTGTTCTGGTTTGTTTTGGGGTTGTTAGTCTCATTATAGACTGATCAATCACTTTGTAACATGTTGCTCAGGGGTGGATTGTACCAGAAACAAGGAAAATCTGCATTTCTTAAATATCATGCAGTTGTGTTTGTGGAAGGCCTCTACACAGTTTTTTCCACTGGGGCCCCTAAACAGACCATCACATTGTAACCATAATCTGCTTGTTATGGGAAAACAATTTCCATACTTAAAATGTTGATGGGATTCAATTGTGTAACCCATCTATTATCAAACATTTGTATAATCCATCTATTATTTTGTTTGTAATGATCAAATCAGAGTTTTTGCCACCATACAGTATCCTCAGGGTCGTCTCCAGGCATAGACAACATAAGCGGTTGATTAGGGCTTCTGACCAATAGGAAGCCTCTGACTGCAAGGGAGCTCCCGACCAATAGAGGAGAGGGGGCCCCAAATCCAATTTTGCCCGAAAAGGCTAGAATACTGAGTATGATGCCAATATAGGCTACTGCAATAAATGAACTACACACATTACATTAAGGAAGATCTTCGGACACTCTTTTGCTCTGTTAATCTTTATCAGATGAACCATGTTGTTGGATATCTCTTCTGTTATAGTCTGCACCATATCTAAATTAGGAAGCAGAGAATGGGAAACTAATTCCTACCTCCCTGGCCAGTAGTGGCTGTCTGAAATGTGACCTTTGACTTCTTCCACATCTTGGCGGATGTGTTTGATCCAATCAGGTGTCCCTCTGCAAATAAAAACAGTGTCTGGATATCAGTTGAACGATTATTTGGGATTTTGTTTTGGAGACAACCTTTAGCCAGAATGTGTAATTGTAAAAAATGGATGCAGTTACATGTCCACTTTTTCTGGACACAGCGGAAGTATCTGCTTGTCTCTGGAAGGAAATGGCGAGACGTGAGGCCTAAACATTTGCACTTGCTGAGGTGTCCATTAAATGCGGTTGGTGAAGAATGCAGGTTGTGTGACAAACGTCGGGCTGATGACATACTACTTTGTGATAAAATGTAAGCCTGGCTCATAACAGTGACAATAACGTGTGCTCAGGTTTGGCATGGCACTATTAACTATTAATTATCTAAGACATAAACTTCTCTCATATGCCTAAAATATTTATTATTTATTAAATGTATATGTTGATATATGTTGACTGAGGCACTGTACATATTTTTCACATGCTGCTAAATATACAGCACACAAACCATGATGCCTTTCATCTTGTTTTGGTGAGGTTGTCAGAAGACAGTTTAATTACATGGGATTAAGGTGATTTAGTGCACATACCTCATCCAACAACATGTCTGCTACAACAGACATGTTGCAAATTATTGTAAAATGGTTATTCTTCATTATATACTAGGGGATTTGAATCCGGAATGCTGATTGCCTGAATCTGTTGTATATGAGATATATACCATGTATATTGCATCACATAACATTTGACTGTTGTAATTGCATTTGTAAATAGTTTCTAAAAGCAACAATACATCTTGGAGTGTTGTGGTATTCTGCCTACATTCCATTGCTAAGTGCTGTCTCTTGGCATTCCACAGTGTGTCTAACATGAGAACCGCTTTTAGCCATGGTATATTGGCCATATACCACACCCCTTTTACCTTATTGCCCAACAGTTATAAGAGAAATGTAAAAAAAAAATATATATATATATATATATATATATATATATATATATATATATATATATATATATATATATATATTCTATATAATAAAAAAAATCCAATTAGTTCAATTCACATCTTGAAAAAAAAGCAGACTAAGGTAGTAATTGCAGTAGACATAGTTATATTAACATGAGTGGCAATATGAGTGGCAATTTTCTAAATGTCTTATTTAGATAGCTTGCATATGATTACTTGTTAATAGAAAATGCTGTTCTAATTGAATGTTCCATGCTACATCAATTGAACTTCACTTGCATGTGTACCTGCAGCAACTGCTAGTCAGTGAGGCTTATTTGAAATTATGTAAATTAAAACCAACAAAGTATGGGCACAGTGGAGTATTATAAACGGAACAGTGTGACTGGCTTTAGTTTCCCTCACATTTCCTCACCAAATGATTGCAAGGATTGCTGTTGTGTGTAACCTTCAGGGTATTTTTATCATCAATATAGGGGAAAGCATATCTTAGATCACTAAACTCACTGAAAAAATGTCAAACTACATTTGAATGTTTTAAAATTCATAAGAGCTACAATTGTTGAAATTATATCATTAATGTTACAGGGATGAGTCCCAAAGGGATTTGAGGGTGATTACATCTTGGCTGTCATATCACCATAAAATAAACCGTGGATATCTGGAATGAACTCTGGGGAACCAGGCCTATCCTGTCATATTCATCTCTGTTTCACGAGAGTCAAAATAAGAACATGACAAATGCTGGCTATGCACACATCTTATCCTGTATGTTAAGCTATGGTCTCTTTTTTGAATCATGTGAACATTCGAGAAATACCAAAATTATGATCACGTATTGCTACATAACCAATGACATAACAGCCAACCAACTTAAAAACATTGCATACTAAAATTGCATTTTAAATGACATTAGTTGTCCTAAGCAACAAAATAAATCATCACAATATATTTATGAAAATCATTAAATACCCAGAAAGATATGGGACCATGTTGATTGGGAAACATATTGCAATGACATTATTAAAAGGGATTTTCTAATTGACCCTCTTCGGTGTGAACTTAGCGAGCTTACCTGTCCGTTGTCTATCAGTTCCACTCAGTGTTTGATGGCTTGGGTATTTCCTGAGGTACACCTCACTGCCCTTGCTTTTGCTTTTTTAGTAAATCCTTTTGGGAAAAATAGTTTTTTTCCTGTGCAAGCCAGCTGGTAATCAGACAAAGGGTCTCTGATACTCTGAACAGGAGGAAGCTCTCCCTGTATTTAGAGAAACCGTACCTCAAAGGGGGAGGAGTGTTGCCTGAGGGTGGGAGGCTATACACTTAAATGGGGGATGGAGAGAGATATAAAACAGTGATGAGTTTCTGTAAACCTCGTGATGACTGGTGATGCCTGCCATCATTCACAAAACAACAAGAGCTAATTAGCACATTTTTGAGGTTTTCGCCCTAATATAAATGTGTATATCTTTTACATTGGTATTTGAATATTGTGACACATACAGTAGATGTCTTGCTTCATTCAAGACCATGTTCACCAAATGTTCAAAGTGTTTTTGGACACTGGTTGCATTTACTTGCCATTGCCAAGCAAAGAACATATATCAAAAGCACTTGCTTTCAGGTTTAATTTTCATTGCTAACTGAGGTGAAATGATGATTATACTGATAGATTACGCACATACAAACAATATATTACACATCCAGGCCAAAATGAGAGGTTGATGGTTGATCTTTGTTATTCGCAAAAGATTACATCTTATATTCCAATCAGACAAAAAAGATATAAATGTACAGAAAGTGGTATTAACGCACAGGTTCATACTGATGCTGTATCTTAAAAAGAATAATCCCCCAGCATCAACAGGCTATTTGTGAATTGTAATGTGAATTATAATTAATCATGTTTTTTGCAGGGATTGATACATGTTTCAACTTAGAAGGTTTGTTAAACCAAATGGTTTGGCTTTTGTATTGACCTTAGCTAGCTGATTTGACTGGCACTAATTCTCATCAGCTGTGACGACACTGCAAAATACACTACAGAGTGTTGAGGTTATTAAAAAAGAAGTCCCTTGTCCCTTTCATCGTGCTAAATGCATTATGTACCGTGTGTTCTTCAGTCTATTCATCTTCAACAATACAAGGATTGATAGCATAAAGAGGTCAAGAAACTCAACATGGAAACGGCACCCTTGATGTTAGTATTAAAAACGTTATCACTTCATAGGCCTGATGGTCGTGTCCGACAGACTTTGTTTTTGCAGTTGTTCCTGCGTGTCCAGTGATGGACACTTGCATGAGGAGGGCTGAGTGTAATGCCTGTTTATAGTCTGTCCTATCTATGGTAATGTGCGGGGCAGGATTAAGATATCATAGGCCAAGGGTCTAATGTGCCTTCATAGACCCCCACCCCAATTGAAAACACAATTTGTTATCATTCATTGGCTACCTGCCGTTTTATGTAATGGACGTTATGTAATGTACATGATTTGCTTTATATGGTGTTTGAAAACTCTTAAATGGTCATCCATGACATCCTGTTTCACTGGGGAATACGTATGAGATGACAGACAGACTAAACTTCCTTAGGTGTCCATCAACATGGGAAAGGCCAGAGGACACACAAACGAAATGAGACAAAGGGTATTTGACAGTAACTGGAGCATTGATGAATCTGCTTGGGAGAGGACATGTGTTTTGCCCCCATGCACAGTGAGAAGGATGATTCAAGTGGCAGAAGGTCTCCCAGGATCACAGCTGGAGAGTTACAGAAGATAGTTACTTGGGGTCTCTAAAACTATTGTTAGACATCACCATCATGCCAACAGGTCATTTGCAAGAGTCGCCAGAAGCCTCTGCAGTCACCCAACTAAAATGCTGAAGATTTTAGTGTTCTTATTTTGATTAGAATTTTTATTCTATATGGCCTGATTTTGAGCATTTTGCCAACAAACACCAAAATGCTCAAGAGTAAAAAGAGCCATGGTCATGCAGTAAAGGGCCCACTGTAGAACCCACAATAAAGAATTGTGGTGAATCTTTAATGTTGTGGGGCTGTTTCACTTCTAAAGACCCTAGGAATCTTTTTTAACATACATGGCAACATTGGCTCCATAAAGTACCAGGATATTTAAGACTAAATCTTGCTCTGCCTAGCCACAGCCTGCCTTTGTCAGGAGGCTAAAACACTGTCGTTGTTGGATCTTCCAGCAGGACTCTGTTCCAAAGCATTTCTAATGTGTTCTCCCACCAAGCTGTTATCTTGGCGTTATGTAAGGGATGATGCACAAAGTACTAAAGGCAAGGGCGCCAACCATTCTGGCACCCATGTTTTGCATGAAGTAATTATTTCTTGATGTCAACTTTATTGTGGAAACTTTCCTCTCTAAGTTAAAGTTTACATTCGTGTGATTTTTGACTGAAAGATCAAGCTGATAAACAACAAATGAATTTTTTTCACAGCCTTTTTGTTCATATTTTCATAGGGTGCCAAGAATTCTAGAGGGATTGTTATTGACCTTTCTGGTGTAGAGTACTCAAGAATGTACATATTGAGGGAAAGTATTCCTCCTGCATCTGAGGCCCTTTGGTTTCGAGCCCAAGAGCATCAGCCCCGGTAAGCCTCTGCATTAATATGGCCCAGGTAACCTGACTGTTTTCGATATCTCAGAGATTTTAATCCTTCACACTCTGAGTGACTTCTATGCAATTTCTATGGCTTTGAAAGTCTGGTCAAATGAAAATTTCAAACATTGATTGTTTGCGTTGTTACTAGTAATTTTTTTTTTAATCATTCTATATGGCTGTAGTACTTACTAATATTTTGGACACATTTGTGTAATAACCTTGCTGGGCTAGCTGCCATACACATGAAACTAGTGTGGATAGGGTGTTAAATTAATTCATGAATTATATCAAATGGATTCATTCAATGTTAAGATAGCCATCCTATTTATCATGGAAAATCCCACTATTTTATTCTGTATTTTACTTGGCAGTATCAGAAACAATAAAAAAAGATTTAAATACATATTTGAACCTTTCCTTAAATCCATAATCTCAAAAGAACATTAGAATATTTATTGAATCAGGTTATGCCAAATTTATGTTTAAAAGTATAAAATGCTTTTGTCTGATTGAAATGTATCAGAAAGGTATTGAAAGTTAAGGAAAACATCAGGGATGATTTCAATAAGCAATCTTTGTGAGTATGATCTTCTGTAAGGAATCGATAGATTTTCCCCGATATTCTGTGCAAAGGAAAGCAAGCAAGATGACATTACATATTTTTTTGTTTTTGGAGTTAAGTATTTTCTTTATAATTAGGAAGTAAGACTTGTCAAATTTGCCCTGAAAAAGGTATTCATGTACAGTCCTCTCAGAAAGTATTGGAATGGCAAGGCACATTCCTTTTTTTTGTAAGTGACTGAAGACATTTTGGGTTTAAGATCAAAAGATGAGTATGAGACAAGAGTTCAGAATTTCAGCTTTAATTTCCTAGTATTCAGTGTGCTTTGGGTCATTGTCCTGCTGCATGATAAACTTCCTCCCAATTAGTTTCAATGCATTTCTCCGTAAATTGGCAGACAAAATGTTTCTGTACACTTGCTATCATCATCAGTTACATTATCAATAAATATTAATGAGCATGTTCCAGAAGCAGCCATGCACACCCAAGCCATGACATTACCTCCAACATGCTTCACAGATGAGCTTGTATGCTTCAGATCATAAGCAGTTCCTTTCTTTCTCCACACTTTGGCCATTCCATCACTGTGGTAGAGATTAATCTTGGTTTCATCAGTCCAAAAGATTGTATTCCAGAACTTTTGCTCATCTCTGTACATCTCTGTACCTTCACCCCTGCACTGTGGGGGTCATTGGTGATGCTTACTGATGCTTTGGGGGTTTTCTTCACAGCTCGATATTTCTGTCATCAACTACTGTTGTTTTCCTTGGCCGACCTGTTCGATAGCTGTTGCTCAGTACACCAGTAGTTTCTTTCTTTTTCAGGACATTCTAAATTGTTGTGCTTGCTATGGCTAATATTTGGCCAATAGCTCTGGTTGATTTTCCTTCTTTTTGCAGCTTGACAATTGCTTGCTTTTCTCCCATAGACAGCTCTCTGGTCTTCATGTTGGTTTATCCTCATTAACACTAAAGGCAGTCTTTAAAGGTTTAAACCAAGGATGGAAACTTAGAATAGTCATGCAGAGCTATTTAATGTTTGAACAATCAACCTAAAAGGCATCCCCTAGGCAACAAGAAACATCTGTCGGTCACATGTTCCAATAGTTTAGCTCACTTGAAAAATGGGTGGGTTCAAACAAAGGCTTGTATGTCCTGAGTTGTTTAACACATCTAGATGTGAATAACAGGAAATGAAAGCTGAAATTCTGAATTCTTGTCTCATGCTTATCCTTTGATCTTAAAACCAAAGGCCTTCAGTGAACAACAAAAACAAAGGAATTTGGAATTACAGGAATTTTTGCAGGGGACTGTAGGTCTGTTACATGCCCCATTTTGCAATTTCTTGTGAGAGTGTTTGTCTGATGTCTGATGTTACAAAAACTCCTGTAATTGTCCCCCGATTAGAACCAATAAGACAAAGGTAAAGGGGACAAAGGGGGTCAAGTCACAAAAAATATCAGCTTTTTAATTTACGTTTGGCTCAAAAGGACGCATTTGGTCTTTATAATGCCTATCATCATTAAAATATTGGTATGTTTATTAAGCTCTCCTAGCTTCTCTATCTAAAGTAAGTACCCTAAAAGAATTATACAATGTTATTGTCAGTTGTAAAAATTTCAAAGCAAGCCACAGCTGACCAGAACACTGGATGTTTATTAATTTTTTCTTAAGACTGGCAATTTTCAAGTGGTGCCAGTCTCCTGCTATAATCATCCTTCCATGTAATGTTTCCCATAGTGGAACCAAATAGGATTCTGAGTAAGCATGAGCTCACATAATCCCTCTGGATTAGAATTTATTTTGTCGATCCGTTTCCATATTGCCAAAATGTCATGGCACATAGTGATCATTCTGGCAATGGGCAAGAACTGAGGGGTGCCGTCAAGGTGCTAACTAGACAGCTGTGGCCGGCTCCTCATTGGAGCATGTGGCCTTGTTGAGAGGAAACTTTGGGTTATGTCACCGGTGCCAGGTCCTTGAAAATACAACAAAAGACAACTCGATTTGAATGAGGAAAGGAGTAGTTATATTTTTAGCCATTAGCCATTTTAAATGTTACTTTTTCAGCCATTATACAGATGTAGCGGAGTAAGTGTACAATAATTGCAGGAAGGTAGCTTTAATATTGGAAAATGTTATTTCAGCCCCATGGCAAGATATGTGCAACTGCAGAAAATCAGCATTAATGCTTTCAATGTTTTCTTAACCAATGTGACTGATGCTAACAGTGTGAACAACCTGTGGTCTTAAGGCTTTGGGGGTTTGGAATTATGCCAATGTAGCACAATAAACATTAAGGCCTTCATCACCAAGAATACTTTATGAGCATTCCTGATCTAAAATATTGTCAGCCTGCCAACATTTCTCAGATGTATTCTTCAAATGTTCTACTAACCATTTAGTGGGGTTGCAGTGAGATTGTCCAACTTAACTTTCGGAAATGCATGTTAATATCCCGAATCAGAATCTCTGGAATAAGTAAATGTTTTAGTCGACATGCCTGAGGTGATTTATTCAGAGGTGGTGTAACAAGGTATCACATTCCACTGAAAAACATGCAATGAGAAGACATTGTCATGCTTTGGCGTAGACCTAGGACACAGGTGAAGAGGTTTTCAAGGAAAAAGCTGGTTTTACAGAACAGATCGAACAAACGCAGTTGTACACAAGTTCATGCACAAACATAAACAAAAACTAAACAAAAGGACCAACAAGAAACACTGGCGCAGGAGGACCTTAAATTGTGTCACAACAAAAGGGCAAAAAAGGCACAGGTGTAAACATAAGGTAATACAAAAGGACAAGCCAACATTCAGAATCAAAGGACAAAAAACAAACAGAAAAGGCCAAAGCAAAAAATCTAATCTGAACAAGAACAGAAACTAACAGACGTCTCATGTGGTATAACCTGACTGATCTTTTGACAAAGCTTTGCAATGCAAGCAAACCTGTTCAGAATGCATGTCAAGGCCCCATAAACAAAGAAAACTCTTTATTTATTTAATATAACTAATAAAACTCAAAAAATTACAATGAGCAGCAGACAAGTGCAAAGGTGCATGTCTGTTCAGTATTAAGTGGATTCACCTAATGAACAGCAATTATAATCATCTTAATGTGAAATGGAAATATCCTTCAAATCCAATTAAATTCTGAGATCATTCCACCACATTGGAACCTGATGGTTAATCGCATTGTGTAACACTTGTTGTTCAGTATTCCATTCATTGCAAAATGACATACTCAGTGAGCCATGATATGCCTGAGTCAAACAAACCTGTTACATAGCTAATGGACCTCATAGACCTTGCAGACAACAAGAAATCTCATGATCCCATGATGAGATCAAATCTAGCCAGGGACTAATGAATTAGACGATGATGAGTTGGCTCTAACTACAACACAGTGACATTGTAATGTGTGTAATGACACACTCATCTATTTTCTGCTACGCTTGTCAAAGTTGTGTTACATTGCATAGATCATGACTCTGTCAACCTGGATCAGGCATATTGCAAATGATTTAACTCTACGTTCTCAACCAAGATCCAAAACTAACCGTTCACATTTCAACCATGACTCATTGTCTGCCAGGTCCATTCGGTGACAACATCAATCAGAAAGCCACTACCCCAAAACCCTGGCGAATTTGCAGTTTACAATGCTCTTTATTTCTGGTGACAGGTTTAATATTCATCCCTGCATTCTGTATCAGAAGGCAGAAGCGATCTAAAGGTCCAGTAGATCACTTCATTTTTCCTGTGTATGTTTACAAAGAAATATTGCACAAGCTCATACCTCATCTCACTGTTTAAATGTAAAAACACCACCCAAGAGGCCCAGTGTTGCAACTCCCCGCCTCGTTCGCATCCTGGTCACTCCATACCAACAATGCCTCGGGGTCTAGCAGAGGGTGGTGTACATTGGCTGCCCAGGGTGAACAGGTGGAAGTCTGACAGGGCTGTCCTCAGAGTTGGTTAACTCTTGAAATCCCTCTAGTCTGCATGGAGATTGGGAAATCCACTTTTATTGGGAAAGCACTGCAATTGGAGAACATAATTTGATATTTCTTGTAAAAGTTGTAACCTCAAGATCTTCTATATCCACCCATTGCCACAGACAGAAAATGTCAGAACTTCACACATTCAATCTATGATTCAACCCTCTACTGTCCACAGGTCAGGCCACCATTTCTAGTAATGTATCATGTTATTTTTTCTTTTTGCAATACATCCTTTTATTCTGCTGTAGTGTCTCATGAGGGTCTTGAACCTCCAATCTGTGTCATTTCTGCTGATACTGCAGCAAAATAAATATTTTTCCCATGAGCACAATGATGTTTCTTACTGCATGAACATTTTCCTTGAGGTCCCCAATCAGTACTGACTGACAGTGCCAACATACTCTGATATTATGATTTGACAGCCATAGGTGGACTTGGATACTCTGACAAAAAATAGACAATACCAGAAGTGATCCAATATTCAGTTTCTATGTTGGCAGTCTGCAAACCCATGTTAAAAGCCCAGAAAGCAGAGCATTGTTTTTATAACTGGTACATCATACCTTGAAACATAATTTGTGCCAAGCCTCCTTTGTTTGGAAGACAGACTAAGGTAATCCTTTTTTTTCAATAAACAGCATCTTCATGCAGTGAGTATATTTTTTATATGGTGCACACTTTTCCAAATATACTTGACTGTATCAACATTCACTCCAGAAATGATGTGGGTGTATACCAAAAGTGCATCTCTAAAACGCAGAATTTCTCTTGGTCATGCTGAAATAATGTTTGAGTTGTGTTGTCCTGTTACCAGTTGGTTTTTATTGTGAGTTGTGACTTAGTCCTTCAGATTCATACTTATTACAGTGGTGTGAAAAAGTGTGTGCACCCTTTCTTGATATCTTAGTTTTTTGCATGTTTGTCACTTTGAATCAATCAGTCAAAAAAATCTAAATTATTTCATAGAGCCGTTTTTACATCAGCAGTTGTCGCAAAGTGCTTTCACAAAACACCCGGCCTTAATAAACCCCAGGGAGCAAACAACAGTAGTGTTGAACTTCACTAGGAAAAACTCCCTAAGAAGGCTGAAATGTAGGAAGAAACCTAGAGAGGAACCAGGCTCAGAGGGGTGACCAGTCCTCTTCTGACTGTTGCCAGGTGAACAGGTTTTAATTATTAAGGGAAAACAAAATCCAAACCCACATGGCCCTGTGTGAAAAAGTGATTGACCCTTACAACCTAATAACTGGTTGGGCCACACTATGCAGCAACAACTGCCATCAAGTGATTGCGATAACTTGCAATGAGGAGGAATTTTGGCCCACTCATCTTTGCAGAATTGTTGTAAATAAGTACATTCTGTATGATCTGCCTTTTTAAGGTCATGCCACAGCATCTCAATAGGATTCAGGTCAGGACTTTGACTAGGCCACTCCAGTCAATTTCTTTTTTCTTCAGCCATTCAGAGGTGGACTTGCTGGTGTGTTTTGGATAATTGTCCTGCTGCAGAATCCACATTCACTTCAGCTTGAGGAAATAAACAGATGGCAAGACATTCTCCTTCAGGATTCTTTGGTAGACAGCAGAATTCATGGTTCCATTTACCACAGCAAGTCTTCCAGGTTCTGAAGCAGCAGACCAGACCATCTCACTACCATGTTTTACTGTTGGTATGATGTTCTTTTTCTGAAATGCACAGTTACTTTTATGCCAAATCTAATGGGACACACACCCTCCAAACAGTTTGACTTTGTCTCGTCAGTCCACAGAGTATTTCCCCAAAGTTCTTGGGGATCATCAAGATGTTTCTTGTCAGTAATGAGATGAATCTTAATGTTCTTCATGCTCAGCAGTGGTTTTCTTGGAACTCTGCCATGCAGGCCATTTTTGCCCAGTCTCTTTCTTATGGTAAAGTCATGAACACGGACCTTGAGGCAAGTGAGGTTTGAAGCTCTTTGTGGGGTCTTTTGTGACTTCTTGGATGAATCGTTGCTGCACTCTTGGGGTAATTTTGGTTGGCCGGCCACTCCTGGGAAGGTTCACACTGTTACATGTTTTCGCCATTTGTGGATAATGGCTCTCAATGTGGTTCACTGGAGTCCCAAAGTTTTAGAAATGGCTTTATATCCTTTTCCAGACTGATGGATCTCAATTACTTTCTTTCTTTCTTTCTCTCTCTCTCATTTGTTCCTGAATGTCTTTGGCTCTTGGCATGATGTCTAGCTTTTGAGGATCTTTTGGTCTACTTCACTTTGTCAGGCAGGTCCTATTTAAGTGATTCCTTGATTGAGAAAAGGTGTGGCAGTAATAAGGCCTGGGTGTGGCTGGAGGAATTGAAATCAAGTGTGATAAACAGTTTTTCACACATGGCCATGTGGGTTTGGATTTTGTTTTCACTTAATAATAACAACCTTCATTTCAAAACTGCATTTTGTGTTTACTTGTGTTATCTTTGACTAATATTTAAATTAGTTAGAAGATCTAAAATATTTCAGTGTGACAAACATGCAAACAAATAAGTAATCCGGAAGGGGTAAACACTTTTTCACACCACTGTATATGTAAGGTCTTGTGCAGGCTGAAGGACACAGGTGCAGGTGGCAGTACTGTATACAAAGTGTCTTTAATGGACTTGCTTGCTTAGACACAAAACACAACCAGGAAACAATGGCTTAGCTTGGGACAATATTGTATTTACAAATTCTTGTAATTGTCAAAGTAGCTTTTTTAAAATCTGTCTAATTGTTATGAATACTGTATTGAATGATCTTTTAATTCAGTGATCAACACACAAATTCATGGTTGACTCAAATATGACAAATTGGCCAGGTCCAGAAGCAGAAAATCGTCCGCAAACCATAATGCAAACACCTCCATGAGTGTTTTTTGGCAAATGTCAGTTGTGTCTTGCTGTTCTTTTTTGAGTGCAGAGGGTTACTCATTCCTGACCGCCGATGTAAGCTGTTTGCGGAGTCTTTTTCTGACAGTTGACTGCAATGCAATTCGGTTTTGACCCCACCCCCCATGGGCATCGATAATTATTTTTCTGAGGGCCTCAGATAGGTCTTTGTGGCGAGACAACCAGGCCAAGTTTCTATTCTGTATGGACAGCTGGACCCTCCTAAGATACACACTAAGGATTTTCTAATCATTTAGATGCCCCTGATTCTAATTTTAGCCATTTTTTAGATGTTAAGGCTCAACTCACTTTTAATGGATAAAGAAAATAAAAGTATTGCAGTCACTCCTCCATTATATACCAGTGGATATTGTATAAAAAAACATTTGGTGAATGCCAACTATTTTGTCATTATTGAAACTAGAGACTGAAAACTAGTTGGGTTAGGGTTATCCACTGTTGATGTATTTAACAAATCAATAATTGTAAATCCTTCACTGCTGTTATACAGCTGAATTCTATTTGCTTGTGATAATCCAGTCTAAATAATATTTTTTACTTTGTCCTTTCCACGATAATTTGCAAGACTACAATAAAATGCCTAGTTTCATAAAAATTGCAAACAATAATTTATAAAAAAAGGAAAATATAAATAGATTTGGTATGACACACACAGCTTGTTTAAACATGCCAAGCCTCCTCCAATATAATCCACATTAAAGTTCATCCCATAATGGTAGAGCACCAGCTGGCACTTGGTCTTTCTAGAATTTTCCTTACATCATAAGGTTCCCAGCTCATGTTCAGCTAGAGGGCAAGGGTCTGGCAATGATGTCTCAGTTAACAACCTTGGATTAGCCGTTTCTTCTGGTACGATGGGGAGCGGAGTGCTCATTTGCTCTGTAATGCATTTTCGTACCTCGTCGTTTCGTCTCTTCACAACACCACTGGAGCCTCCATACTCACACCTCAAGCTTCAGTACCTCCTTACTTTGACACTTTTTTACTCTATCTTCAACCCACACAAACAGTAATGTAGGTGCTGTATCCGAGAGCTCACCAAATACATCCCTTACCTGTAATTCCTGTGCCAGTTTAATTAGCCTGCTGCAAACAGTGACTCCAATACAGTCTGACCTTTACAACAACCTACATTGGCCAGTCAGTGACTTGTCCAATTAATGCCACTCTCCATCTCCACTAATAAGGAAACAGCTGGATTTTGAAAGGTGAAAGAGTGCCTAGAGATGTCTTGGCTGCATGTCAGGTTGAGATCGACACCATGCCACAGTGATGTCAAAGAGCTCCAGATTGATATAACCATGGCACACTCCTGAACATCATGTTATATTATATCTGTTGGCGTTTGAATGGATTGCTATTGGATTAGTTCTAGACAGCATGGGGATGTGTTTGTCAAAGGGGCACAACATGACCATCCCACCAAACACCTTTTGTTAATTAAAGGTGATCTCACCATGTCTAAAAGTGGTGTCACCCAGTCTCAGACATATCCCAATAAAAGTTTTGTGTCTTGTCTGCTTAAACGGGTTAGAATCCATTGTCACGTATATGTTGCCTTCTAAGTGGCTTGTTTGCAAGATGGGATTTTCCATTTTAAAGGAGATTTTGAATGTATAGTCATGTGATTTTTGTTCCCTTTTGAAATAACATGTACAAAAGCTATTCACGCAGTGCAATACAAATGACTGCATATGGGACATACAAATAGTATTTCAATACACTACATGCTAAGTATTGTGAGTCCTTATCCACTCACAGTGTGGGTATTGTTTCAACTCTAGTTCTCTATTAAGTGTAATATGTAAGTTACACTAATGGAGAGTGCGTACAAAATAGAAAGGTCTGTTTCAGGAAGCACATTGTTAGTCACTGATGTGTGTATTTTGTATTTTCTATGCATAATGTACAGATGTTGGTAGGTAGCACACTCAGATTGAACATGGAAAATGGATGGAGTGGATGGATGAAGAATTCTGAATCAAGAGTGTCATACTAACAATCTTACTGGATATGGTTGTGTTAACAGTTTTTCATGACGTAGGACAGTGTCCTTATGACGTTTCGAAATTAGCGTTCTTTACTGAATAATACATGAGCTACTTTTCCAATGGAACTCACCTGCATGTCTTCTCTGATACATTTTGTAAAACACATTTCTGATCATGTTCTTCCATCTGTCTCTACAATACGACTAACTGCACAGCTAAAGCTTCTGTAGTTTGGGCCCTTCAGTGAGTCCTTGAATGGGTGCTTACTTGTATTCTCAAGAAGGATAACATACCTGTGTCAATCTGTTGATCCCACGGTAACTCGGTCTATTACCATGGTAATGATAGGCTTCTGTCCCCATGACTTCCACAAGGTGGTGGTATGACACTGACTCTGTAGCTATTTGAAATCGGACCCAAACAATCAAAAATCCCAATTCCCACATTTTCTTCCATACCAGCACACTGAGGTGCAACACTGACAGGACACACTAAAGAAAGTATTTGCAGTAATTTTAAACACTCAGTTGGTTCTCAGATGGCCCTACATTGTGCTCTCCATTTGATAATACACTAACTAGTCTTGTCAAAAACAGGCTTTCCTTTTACAGAGTATGATTAAGTTCATGGCCTAAAGAAGGACAGGTTAGTACTTGTTTTTTTGGACAGGTTAGTACTTGCACATGCATGCTATGACTGTCTATAGTCTGCAAGACATTACCAGACATTGGGGATATACCCTTCTGACACTCTGCTAAGCTTGTACTGCAGCCATCTTTAGTTCCTACTTGCTTTGGTGCATTTTTTGCATTTAGTGTTGTCTTCAGCATGTGAAAGGCATGCTCATTTGGATTTAGATCCGATGACTGACTCGGCCATTCAGGAAGTTGCCACCATTTGCCATGAGAAACGTATTGGTGTGGCAGTGTGTCTGGGGTCATTGTCATTTGCAATCCCATTTTTGTAAACGTTCAGTGAATTTTCTGCTCAGCAGTCATCACATCAGTGAAGGCAAGTCAGCCTGTTCCAGTTTCGATCATGGTCAGTTCCTTTTTGTCTCCATACTTTCCTATTTCAATCAATCTCGTGCAGGTTCATCTTATCTCATCTGTCCTTACAACCTTGTCTCAGAACATGACAGGCTCTTTTAGGTACCTTTTAAAAATACTGTAACCAGACAGTTCTGTTGTTGAAACTTTCTAGTGGTTTGCATTGTGTAATGAACCTTATGAAGATCTTTTGGTTTTCTATGACAGTCTTTGTCACATCTATCCATAACTAAGAGTGCTCCTGACCTGTTATCACTTTTTTCTTCATCCACTTTTGTACGTGTGCATGCATTACACTATGAATCCAAACAAATACACCTACCTAAAAAGAAACAAATGAAGCCAATTGTCCAAATACGGGGGGACATGTATGGGGGGCGGTCTATGTACAAAACATGAGGTTCAACTGTGCAATGACAAATACACTCAAATCAAATTAAAGCCTCTCCGTCTACACCTTAATCCCATAGACATTGTGCCATTTCAAGTCCAAAACAAATGTATCACTGATCAAAAATGTTTCGCCCAGTCTGCAGAGAATGTACAGATGTTGCCAAAGCCAACATCTTAACTTCAGCCAGGCAGCAACTTCCAATGCCATTAGTGTTGAACCCCTTTCAATTCCAGACCAATAGCAAATATCGGAATCTGCTGTTAGGTCCCGCCTATCACCCTCAGACCAACATAGAGATAGCTAGGGACATCTATATAGAAAGAACCTTACACAGAGACCCAACTGATATGAATATATGAAACATTTAGGGACTTTATTTAAAAATAGAAATAATGTCTACCAAATTATGTAATGGCCTACAAATGATATACAGGGGTTTGCAGGTGGAAAGCTAGGTTTAAATTAATAACCTGTTGTGCCAAACCAAATACTAAGCAAGAAACCCAGGCAAATAATGTGCAATTTAAAATAATAGGGCCGGGAGAAAACAAGGAACAGACACGGAGAGATGTGCCCCGGGTGGCGTTTATTGAAAAGACAAAAACAATAAAAATGTCAAGTCAGAATTGTTGGGAAGGTAGATACACGTTGTTCAGAAATATCTGTCCGGAGTTTGCAATGGTGGCGGCTCTGTGTGTGCAGGGTGGGCGGTCATGGAGTAGGCAGCCTCAACACTTCCTCTTTACAACGGTCTGTGGGGTGAGTATACAATACACATTACCAGTATATAGTATACATTGTGCGTTTACTCAAAACGGTGCAGTGGTCCCTTCATTTTGTCCTGGGCTGTATAAGGTACACTGATGTAAGGTTGGCGTACACATTTAAATTATTAGTGTGGTATTCAAGGTGTAGTGAGATTTAGTTTAAGAGGGTTTGCCGGTAGGAGTGGTGAGCATTGTGTTATTAGTGTCTATGGGACAGATGTCTGGTTGCTGAGGGCCTCAGCATGGGTTTACGAACTGTTCAGGTGGCAGGATGACTAGGTCATGATTTACGAAGAGGAGCGAAAGAGTCCCGTAGAGTCTGAGTGCAGATTATGGATGTGGGTGCCTCAAATTATGGATGTTGGTGTCTGTAATGTCAAAACACATTTTCAGACTTCTCAGGTAGTGAGATGTGTGTACCCTTTAGGAATTTGTTTGTGGTGGGTATTAAGTAGCTTTGTTCCTGTGTGTTATGTAAACTAAAGTTGTTTCTACATTCAGGCAAATCTCTTTTGTCATTACCCTTGTTTCGCAGGCGTATCTGTCCCAAAGGCTGGTATTATGTGTTTGGTTGCCTTAGGCTTTGCCCAATCATTATCTCTTAATCCCTCAATTTTATTTTCAATTTCAAAGCGGTTAAGGTAAGGGTTTAGGTTATGGTTAGGCTAGGGGTTAAAGTTAGGTTTTAGGGTAGTGACTAACCCCATTCAAATGTCCTCACAGACCAGCGCTTTCCAGGCTTTAGAGCTTGTTTGGAAACTTCTGTTTTTCCGACTAATTTTATCTGTTAGAGAGTCAGGAAGTTTTTGCATGACTGCCTTATATTAAAACGTCAGCAAATGTCTGGCCCTTCTAGATGTCAGTGAATCTCAGCCAACTGAAGCATTTAACAGACAGCAACGATTGCCACAATTTGCACCAGTGACAAAATGCAAGGCCAAATGATAGACTGCATCCAGAGATTTGAGTACTTAGGCACGTATAGTATGTACTGAATGGTACTGTGCCCAAGTCTAAAACCAAATTGAAATCTGGTTTATAATAAAAAGGTTGTCTCTATTGTCTCTGGTGATGGTTATTTAGGACACTAGTGTTTGATTAAATATGTTCAATAGAGCTCCAGAGAAAATAGTGAGGTCACGAATCTATACATTTTTTACAATGGGATCATATCTACCTCCAGAACAAGCACAATGACATAAAACTCCAAGCTGCTTCCTTGTGTTTATGGTTCTCTTCCTGATAACTGATTGACAAAGAAGAATGGCAGAAAGCGCAGATTGTCCTCGAGACACAGGCTATAAAGATTGCCCTTGAACATCCCAGAAGGTTCTATCAATGTATGGAGTGGATTATCAGTAATAAGCTACTGCTCTGGTAGCTGTCTGAAGGATCATGTTCAAGAGCACAGTGTTTTTGCTGCTCCTCTGCCACTGAAGTGCTCGATAGACATTTGTGGAATAAGAAAAATCTGAGGAAATAAAGTTCACACTGTCATAGTGTAAATTTGGGAAGCCCAGTCCATTGTGTTGTTATGCATTAAAAATTGCATGTTATGAAACTGTCTGATCTTGCAAAGAGGAACGCAGGCTACTATTTCATGTCTTGGTAGAGATTTAAAGGTGTAATACAGAGAATCTACAAGTCAAATGTAGCCTGTAGCATAAAATGTATTCACCACACAGGATATGCAAATAGCACTTATTTATTTTCATTGTGATTCCACAAAGTTCTGTCTTTCTGACACTCATGCTTCAGTGAGGGTTGTTCGTTATGACGTGGTGACACATCATAAAGTGTTTCTCAAGCTTTACCTCTGCTGACATCTTCTTTGAGTGAGGGAGGTATATACTTTGACAGTCAGTCCAGCAGAGTTAACAGTGCTACACATTAGATATTGTTTATTTACTTGTCTTGTCATTTCTAAGTAATGTCCATATTATATCTGCAGAAATACCAGAATGATTGTCAGGGCTTGACATTCAAGTACTTTTGCCAGTGGGACCTCAGGCTAGTGTCAACTAAAACTACTGACTCAAGTGAAAAAATACTGCCCAGTATTTAACAGTCAAGCAAATGATGGTTACTGATCAATTGAATGAGCAACTCAAAAGCACGAATCATCTAGCTGCATTGAGTGGTTCGCATATTACTATTGAATATGATGGTTGTATTGTTGGTATAGTTTATACTCTAAAGATGGCATTTGGTTACATTCTTTACACTGTCATGTGGTATATGTTACGTTGTGTGGGTTGAAGACAGATGATTGACAAGGGAATCAGCATGGTTGGCACGGTGTTTGTGAACATGATCCCGCAGACAACAGCCAAAGCAGTAGCTTATTACTGATAATCCACTCCAAAGTAAATTGACTATCTGGGTTGTTCAAGGGCAAGCTGGATTTCTCAAGTACCCAGGACAAAACGAAATGTATACCATTGCCCAGTCAGTCTTGAACACAAAAAAGTAGAGATGGGAAATTCATGTTGATGTATAATAATAAAAAATATAATGAATGTAACTTTGAACCAAATAGCAGTTTGAGTTCAATTTGAGACATGACATTGAATTTCTTCGATTTTGTTTTGTTTTTATAGTTATAGAATATACTAAATCCTACATACTGTATGTTTAAATTCACACAAAAACTGAGTAAATAATTCTGTAGTTCAGTAATTCTGTCAGACAACCACATTTGTATAGTAACAACACTCAAGGATGGGGGCCTTTTTTAAACACAGTACTAAGAGCATTCACATGCTCTGCCTCAGCCCCACAGATAGTGCAGCAAATGAAACTCATCCCATTATTTATCCAAGAGACTCATCTCTTACCCGCCGGGGTTGAACGCCTGCTAGTTTTCTGTTGTACTTCATCACTAATTGCACCCACCTTGTGTGCCAGTTCTAAATCAGTCAGTGATTACAGGGTTGACATGAAAAAAAGAGTGGAGCGAGTTAAGAGTTGAGTTTCTGTGCAATAGATATTTTGACAGTGCTGGTTATCATGCTTTCATGTGTTCAATAGGTTTTTGAGAACCAGCTTAACAAAACTCATTAATGGTTCATGGTATGCAATTCATTGTTTCAAACTTCTATAACCAACAAAATAATGTGTGTGGGATTCCTGTCTAATCTTCATGTTTGAACTAGCAGGGTGTTAAGAAGCAGAAGGACATTGGTTGCATTTTGGAACCCACCTCCTGACATTGACAGTGCTAAGAAGTTGCTGTGATCATTAGAAAAAGCAGGGTATACATTTGTATGGGACAAAACTGTCTGTTCTACCTCCCAAAACAGAATTTGCCAAAGAAAGGACAGAGTGTTAGTCCTATTGACTTTCTTAACGTGTATCTTATCATCTCAGACAAGGATTCTGTTTGAAGTGTGTTCTAACTGCAACAATAAGATAAGATGGTTATCCTGCTAGATGTTGACCGTCAGTTTAACAGAACCCTATCAGCATCTGTATCTGTTTGCAGCAATACTGTTCACTGCCTAGAACTCTCAATTGTCCGCAGTGACACTCTGATGCTGGTCAGAGATTGTAGTCATCCAAGCCACTGATCTTCCATCTTCTGCTGTGGCACAGCATGTGGTTTGGTAAGACAGCAATATCAGATCAGGATACCAATGCCAGGATAGCCGCAAATATTAATTGGAAGACAGTGAAGAATTGCATGGAGGTTCCTCTAAATCTTTAAACGTTTATCCTTGCACATGCTGCAGAAATCAAAGATTTTGTCAGAATTTTTGGTCTGTATATGTAATATGTTGTTTATATTAGCATAATCTATTAATAGAATCTGCCAAATATATTATACAGTACTTCGGTTAGCTACAAATTTCCAAGTTTGAAAGCAAGCGGATTTGATGACATGGGGCAGATATCCAGCACATACAAGTCATATTACACAGTTTTCAGGACCCATTTTAGCTTGACAGCACCACTTTTACAACCAGTGGACATAAATCTCATAACCCATCTTAGATATTTAATACAGTAAAACTACTAAATCACTAAGACGGCTCTTAAATTTAATTTATTCGCTTTATGAGTTCAGCAAAACTGAAAGCACAGAGCCATCTTTTTCATAATAAACTTGAAGATGTATTGTTATGGTATAACTGTTTAATGGTCCTTAGATTTCAATCACAGTAGAGAAATAAAAGGCAAAAACAGAAAGGTACTTTTACAAAGATAAAATAAAATCAACACCTTTAGTGACTGGTATTTACATGGATGGCAATCTAAATAGGATATTTTATTAATAATAATTAGTAATTAATTAATCATGATAACAAATAATTGGTACAGGAGATGACATTTGTAGATAATAGACCTCGCTCCGTGTAACAAACTTACTGTGGAAGAAACTACAGTAATGACCGATCAATTTCCTTACCTATAACTCATGTTAGTCATACCACATTATCTTTTTTCTCAATTTTCTTACTCCATCATATAAAAACACTGTTCTTTCATCAGCCATATTATGCATTTCAAGCAAGCTTGCGGTACCACAGCCTGCTTAATTCCCCCTATTGATTCCTTTCATTCATAGGCCTAATGCAGGATTGATTGAAACAAATACCTGAACTCTGTTAACCAAGGTCAATCATTGAGGGCTATCAGGCAAGCCAATCTGTCCACTCTTCTCTAGGAAAGGCAGTGAGCAGCCTGAAAAAAAGTCTCTGGTGGATCTGTGTCATTTACGAACCAAGAGAAAGCATCACTGCTAACACACAAAAGCTTGTTGCGGCCCCTCACAATACATTGCAAGCAAATACCTTTCCCATCACATTTTAATTAGCTTCTGACGCTGAAACACGTTGACCTGATTGATTTCTGTGTAAGGATCCAAGTTGGGCATAACATACGTCATTGGTTGGAAGTCAGGTACAAAATAAAATTGTTTTTGTATTAATATAGTATGTACTTCATAAATCTTAGGAAGGCATCCTAAAGCATTTAAAGTATAATTTTTCATACATTTCTAGAAGCAGTTTATCTTTCCCTCCTCACAGCCTAGCCAACATCCGACCCTAACTTTAAAAAACACAAAGACTAAAAGCCTTTATGTGATTAAAACTATGTAATTGGCAAGCCAAAACAGAACCTGAAACAAAGCGGGAATCTGTTCTATTACCTGCCTCTTAGCCTGGCAGGTAAACATATTACCCAATATCACACTGCCTCCTGCACTGTGTCCCTTCCTCAGCTCACCTGGGCCTTTATCAGGCTTCTCAGTGCTTACAATGACTGGGCTGATGAAACACTTTCCCATCAAGCGGTCACCCTCAATCATCTTTCAATGACAGCTTTAAGTAGCTATAAATAATCGCAGGCCCAAGACTGTCATTTGTCATGTGAGACCCGGACTGCTGTAGATCTCCCCTTTCAGAAACCATAGCTCTTTTTTTACAGCTGCTGTTCTCAGCAGGGGGAATGATGGCAACAAATAACTCCAGGATATGAATGCCTTTTAAGCTTTAATTTGTGACACCCTCGGCTCATTTTGGTATTAAATAGGTGAAATATGAATGGCATTGTAAAGTTTAAATACAAATAACGACTCAGAGCTTCCAAGAGTATACCAATAAATGAACTTGAGAAAAATCTCGTAATGTTCTTATTGTTTTCATTCTTCCTACAGAACTCCTCTTAATTTTTGCCTATTAAAACCTTGAACAAAGTATCTAGACAAAGTGACCTTGCAACAATTCTGAACCGGTTCTGGCCAACAATTTCTGTGTACAGTTTGCCCTGGGAACCGCTCAGCATTAATTACAGCCTGCTCCCGGATTCTACTTGGTCTCCCATTAACCTTGCACCTTGTCTGCGAGGAGCTATTTTGAAGTGTATGGAATATTTGAAGTTGTTACATAGGAAGTATCAGCTCAGATACGCTGGCCTATCAGGAGAAACCAAATGTCTCTCGTTGAGAACGACACAGCCCCACGTGGGGAATTACGAATAAGTTATTAAAGCCTAGCGGATGCTGCACCGGTAATTACAACAGTATCGGGGAAATTACAGCCATAAATGTGAAGAAATACTGAGTCATTTTGTAGAACTGAAACAATTCCCCTTTCTCATGGTCACTTAGGGATGGAATCACCTCTATCTAAAAATGGTCGAGTCTGCACCTTTGAATGGTATTTGTGCTTTACTGACAGGACATTTAGTGGAAAAGTTCTGTTTTCTCAGTCATTTGAAATGGGGTCAATTGTGTAGAGTTGCTAAGTGTGATTCTATTTCTTTCACAGATATAGGACCGATAAACATGTGTAGCCTGTTTAAGTTTGATTATTACTAGGTGTCCTGTTTGGCTCAGGAGCCCTGTGGATGGACGCGGTGCAGTTGGCCAGCACCATCCCGGTTTGAGAGGGCTGGTAATCAAATATGGTTGCCTTGCCTAATCGAGCGCTAGCAGCTCCTTGTGGCAGATTCGGTGTCTATGAATTCCGCCAAAATACAAGTCCAGGGATCACAAATAAAATATCAGAATTCTGAGGAGAAAAAACTCCCCACTCATGTTGAATAAGAAATAAGCATACATTTAATGTATGTTTTTTATTTTTATTTAATCACATTTACACCATACTTTTGCTTGTGTCCTTCATAGTGAATACACGTTAGGGCAGTTTGTCCTTCACAATGCCTTTGGAAAACATTCAATATCATATCCAAGTTTATTAACAGGTGTACAGGACAAAGTCTAATACAATTATGAGATTCAAGCTCTTCATTTTCAGTGCAGCATCAACATCTAAAATAGAACAAGTGAGTCAATATATTTTTTTTTAAAAGAGAATTCTCAGATATTGTATACACTGAATGTGCAATAATTGATAAGGGTTATTATGAGGTTAGGGTTGCAACACTGTATGTACAACGTATGTTATTGAACTGTTTGGTAAACCCCTATGGTTCAACACACACAGGTGACACGTGGAGTTATGATAGGCTGGTCATGCAAATTGCGCTGCAGACTACATGCATGTTGTCTGCAGCGTGATGAATAAAATGTAAGACCAAATTCCACACAGCAATCAATGCAAAAAATACATAAGGACACCAATTCAACCGAACAACCCAACGTTTTTAGAGCTGTATGGCTTACTGTTAACATTACTGGCTGTATTTCACAGGACTGTTGTCTGTGATACAACAAAAAGGAGAGATGCTGGGCTTTTCACAATGGAGGCTTTTCACAATGTTTTTGTTTCTCACACCTAATATAGTATTCCACAGATTTAGGTCCCATAAATGTAAAGTTTGAACTACTCGTGCAAAAAAACAGTGAGCATAATTTTTTTTTTTCAACTGAGTTCAACCACTAAGCTAAGTTGCTGTTCTCCAACAACTTCTGATTGAATTTGCACTTTTCCATGGCACCTGCAGGAATTTTAACAACTAATGTCCACTATGTAGCTAGCTAAATTACCTAGCTTGGTACTACTTAGCTACCTACCTCATGAACCAACCGTGTTTTGCTGACATCTAACATTCTGACCGAAATTATGGTTCTCACTGCGCAACCAGAGCAAAAATATGTTCACAAACAATTATTTTTGCATCTCCTCTTCACAATGCTAACAAAACTTAAACATGTTTAAGACTTTAAGGCCTTTTACTTAGATACTTTAATGTAAGAAATTAAGACTTCTTAAGGACCTGTGGACATCCTGGCCCCATGAAGAGCGGGGAAACTATAAACAAATTCTCTCTCAGCTCCATCGTGACAATGGCAAGCGCTAGTGAGCCAGAGAGACGCAAACTTGAAGAGGCACTGCCATCTTTTAAATCTGCTGTGTAGGAACATTTTGAATTTAGCGTTCAATATGATGACTAGGGTCAGAAGACCATAAACATTGTACAGTCTTCAAGCTTTACTTTGCCACGGCCGGCAACTAAGTGGAAACATTGCTAACATGAGGATGTCATTCCAGAATCAGAAAGAGTTATGTTGCCAAGGAAGTTTCATAACAAACAAGGTATATGTTCTGGCCCATTGGTGCAACAATGTATAGAAAATAAATAAAATGAATACAATTAAATAAGAACAGTGGACTGAGCATAGTAGACTGAGGATTAATAAATGACCCAAAAATATGTAAGGTGCAAGATATGTCCAGTTAAGGTGGTGTGTGTATGTGGGGACCGAAATAGTACCGTTACCCTGACCCACAAACTGCGATACATATGAACTGTGGGCCCACTGTACCGTTGCATCCTTAATATATATATAATTAGATGTAATCGATGACCCAGTAGCGGGATGTGCAATAATGTGAAGTCTTTTGATATTGATATCAAAACAAGATCCAGCCCCCCAGAACAGTTTATTTTCCCATAACATGGTAATTAGAAACTGGCAGTCTGCCGTATAGAGATTAACAAGACCATGCTCACCACATCAAGTGACCTACAAACTGTTTTTTTAACCATTATTTAACCAGACAAATTGATTGAGAACCTGTTCTTACGTACAGCAACATCTTGTGGGGAATGTAACCGGGGAGGAGGAGCAATTAGGGTTTACGGTCTTCCTCAGGGAATGATAGCGTTGTGGAAGGGGAGCAATTAGGGTTAACGGTCTTCCTCAGGGAATGTTATGGTGGAGGAGAAATTAGGGTTAACTGTTAATTCAGGGAATGTTACCAGGTTGGAGGAGGAGCAATTAGGGTTAACGGTCTTCCTCAGAGAATGTCATGGTGAAGGAGGAGCAATTATGGTTTACTGTTAACTCAGGGATATCTAACAACTGATGTGGGACAGAACAACCTAGATTTAACCATGGCAGTTGGAGGATTAGAAACCTCTCTAACACTAGTCAGATGCCCTAACCACAAGGCCACCTTGCCACCGTGAATATATGCACTAAACTGCACTCAAAACCTTGCTAGTATGCCTGCATCTAGATAGCATTGCATTACTATCCAGCTGTTCGCTACAAAAGTAGGGTAGTATTGGGCAATAGCAAACATTTTATCCTCCATGAAAGGTGCAGTGCCCACATTGGCTATTCAGTGTCATTTGATAAATGCTAACTAGTAAAAATTCTGTCAGAGATGTGTGAATTAGCAAGTCAAATGCAACTGTGTGGTAATGCGTATTAGATTACAGATTTGAAGTGAGTGAAAATATGTAAGATTTGTGGATTTAATACTTGACTGTCAACCTCACAAAAAATATATAATTTGGTGATTTCTGATGCTAAACATTTGGATACTGATATGCACCAAACATTACTGTAACATTGTTGTAAACACCATCTATTTTGCTCCCAGGAATGTATGCGCTCGTATGCGCTTATTTCTAGAGAGTTGCACTGTGTGATAAGTAACCAGAAAACCCTTTAGCTTGAGAATGAGTGGCTTCAACAGGACAGAAGTTTGTGTCCATCCTGTCTAAATTAATAAACATGGTGGAGCTTAGACAACGGAGGGCCTGCTTAGTCATGCATCCTGTGATTAACTGCTACAAGCCAGAGGATGCCAAAAGGGCCTCATAAGCCACACACTAGAAAGGCCATTTCCAGTCAGTCCAGCCATTAGAGAGTACTCACTTACCTGAATGGAGTAGAGCTTAGTGCAAAGACAGGAAAGAGAGGAGAGCCATAACCTAAACGTATCATATTTTTCAGAGCCAAGTGATGCAACTGAAAGTAACCGCGCTAGCAATGGGTGTTTAATAACTCATGAACATTGTCTACAAAAATAGGATGCTTTATGTTAAGGTTTAATTAACATAGCCTAAATGACCTCATTAGCATTTGCAGCATTAGTACAACAATAACAGAAATAAGGTATCCAATAATAATTTTGTATGTGTTTGCAATTCTTGTTAATCATTGCAAGAATTGTTAATAAAACTTAATGCTTGTTCCATTTCTTTGATGGGATAATTTGTGAGCAGATGGCAAAATGAATTAATTATGTGAAATTCTAGTCTTAGTTCAATAAATCATCAAGTGATTACTGAGTTGGCAATATAAAATAAGCAAAATGTCATAATGTAAGTTGAACTTCAAAGACATGATACAAAGACATAAAATAACTGTTAGGTCTACAGTCAAGGTGAGGGTCAATGGCTACACCAAGTTGTAAGAGGCCAAGTAGCTAGTGATTTTGGACAAATACTAGCAATACATTTAAAAGTAGTTATTTTACATGTCCAGTGTCTCCTATAATCATGGCTGGTAATAGGCATAAGCAACATAACTGGTCGCCAAAGGCCCCCGGCCATTGAAGGAGAGGGCCCCAAATCAAATGTAGCTTAGGGCTCTCAAAATGGTCCCAAACAGTGCCTACAAGGTCACATTGTTTAACACCTGGTGGTAGGTCAGAGACTTTTCCAGAGAAACATTTGTAAGTGGGATACATTTATAAATGTATACCTTAATTTTAACCCTTCTGTTCCCCACTCACCTTTTCAACTTTTTGGGAAGGGGAAAAAAAAAAGGCACAGTGGTCTCGTACTTTTTTCTGGAGCTGTACGTTTGAGGACAACAGAAGTGCTGAGGCAAGCCAAGCATGTCATCAGTGGGCAAATAAATCAATTAGTGATAAAGCAAAGTGTGCCAAAATCATCTGTTGGGTACATGTAGAACATCACAGACCACCTTGGTGCGCCCAGCAGTGGCAAATGTACTGGGAGACCAAGGACGATCTCTACAGTGGAGGCACAAAGAATGCTCCCCATAATGAAAACAATCACATTCATATGTGACAGCCACTACCGTCCGTAAAACACGCCATCAGCTGAGGTACAGATGATGCCCGTCAAGATGAAGCAACTTGTTAACCTTAAAGACATGAGGCCCTAAACAGTTGATCTGGATTCTGACAAAATATTCTGCACATTGTCCAAAGGATAATGTACTCCTATGCTGTTGCTTGCTCTCTGTGGTTTTTAGGCGTGATATCTAGTATATAAGTACTTTGTGACATCTGTTGATGGAAAAAGAGCTTTATGAAGTACATTTGAATTGGAATACAGACAAAAACAAAATCATTGTCCAAACCCATTTGGAGTTCATTGGGGTTGTTATGGCATGCCTTGAAATCCATAAGCTTGTATCATGGTCGGATGTCCCCTGTTTGATGGGTTTATCCTTTACAATGGGTCTTCATCTCTTCCTGCCTTATCTTTAGCCCTTAGGGTGGAGCTCTGTTGGCATGTGGTGATTTTCTATGGTCATGAGCTATGTTTCATCTTGTAAAGACAGCACGTTGTAGTTTTTCACTTTTTATCTGGCCTGGAGGCTGTGGGACACAGCACCCACCACAGATTGCCCTACGACTGAGGACCCATGCTGCTATGGTGAGATAGCCCGTTTCTCTCTTTGTTTCAAAAGGATCATAGCTAGTGCCACAGCATTCATCTGTGCCTTCCACAACTCACACCAAAGTATACAACACACATCTCTACTATTATTTTCCATTTTCAACAGAATCAAAGACAGGGTTGTTGTTCAAAGGTCAATTCAAATGCAAGTATCGACGTTCTTTCTGTTATTTAGCTTTGTTGTTGAATGTTTTTTCACTTATTAGGTACACTAGAACAAATGCATTTGAAAATATGTACATTTATACATACGTCGCTCATTCAGTACTTGCAGACGGTAGACAAGAAATGCCTTACAGAACACCCCTAGAAAATGCACAGCACACTTGGTTCATAGAACAGAAGCACTGGTACAACTCCAGAGTTTTTTATAACTCGAACTCGTTGGCTTAATAATCATGGTTTATCATCTTTACTACACCCTCAGGTGTAAAATAAATGTAAAAAAAAAACAGTCTGACCAATTTAAACTCTATTACGACAGCTTTTCAGAACTATGATGAGTCCTCAACGCTAGCCTGTCATGAGCCACCGTTCACACAAATATTATACCTATTTCATAATTGATACCTAGTGGCCTTGTAGATTTTATATTTAGCCAATTAATAATAATAATAATAATAATATTAATTATAATAATAATAATAATAATAATAATAATAATAATAATAATAATAATTATTATTATTATTATTATTATTATTATTATTATTATTATTATATTTTGACAACTTTTACTATATTATGTGGTGGTCGGAAGCTCTGCGATGTTGTGCTTTACTTTTAAACATATGTTCGGTTTCGATGAGCGTCAGCATACTTTACTCAATTTCTGCCTCTCTCTCAAAGATCAATTCTAGAAGACTCCTATGATTTTGTAATTCAGCCTAGCCTAAATAAGCAATACATCTTTGTAACCCTGGCTCATAAATCACCCAGCCCTTCAAGGCTGTCCTATTTGAGACTGCTTCTACAAACCGTTCCTTTTCATTTACCTTCTGCTAGGGGCATTTTAATCGTATCCTGTCTCTGTTGGCTTGCTTCATTTACTCTGATCATCCCCTGTCGTTGTTCCAAATATGGTTTCATGGGTCCCAAAATGTTTGGAATTCAAGTCGTGTAAAATCTGATTACATGGACATTTTTAAAACACTTGGTTGGCTACTTATATAGACATAATAGTTATGTTTTTATTACAGGAATAGAATGCTAAGCCCTAGATAACATCTTATAATGAAATGTGAATTTTATTCTTCACAAAGACTTTTCAAAGTGCCATGAACAAAGGGGACACAGAACACGGTTGCAGGAAGAATGGAGAACTGTAAAGAAACTGTAAGTTATAAAACAACCCAAGAACAAACAATGACAAGACAGGATAAAAACTAAATGCAGCACACATAAGGGAAGTATTAACTTAAATAGAGACAGCAATAAAGAACACAAATTAGGGCAAGGAAGATGAGAAACTGGTTATTTCAATGGAGAAAAGGTGTGGGTCTCACCTGCTTGCCGTGCCAGGAAATGACACAGTGCATATCAGAAATTCTCTTTACATTTCACTTACAGTATATAGCCAATCTCCCATGCTAATGTACTAAATTAAGTCCTACACTCAATTACCAGTGAGCTTACCAGAAACTGATTTACTGGTTATTTTACGTGCCAATGTATCTCAATTTATTGCATGAGTATTAAGTAGTAATTGAGTATTAGTTGCATGTGTAGAGATATTTGCTTATTTTCTTTAGACTGGTTTTGCACAAAGATACTCTACCACAAGCTTTGTCAAAGTATGGTCAAACTGCTTTTGACTACCATGCCTCACACACACATCTAATGTCTCACATAATACCTTAAGCTTGATATTCTGGTGCCCATGAGGCAGTTTAAAAATTACATCAATTACATTTTTAGTGTTCTCGGTGATTGCTTCTCTTGATGTGTGTATTTCATATCTGTTTGTCTGTTTATTATTGCTTTGATATACCGCTTGACGGTAAGGGACTATAACTCGATTTCTCTGTATGAATATAGGTAAAATACTAAATAAGAAAAAAATATTACTGTGTTATTCGGATAGATATTAAAGTTACATAACTCCTGGAGTTTCTGAATCATCAGAAAAGTAGAATTTCTCCATCCTTCCCATACCTCCTCCTGCATAAGTTAGGAGAGATATGTAACTTAAACCAATCTTGAAAACTGTTATATAATTTTTGAAGTCTTCCCATCAAATCAAAACACTGCCTGCATTGTCAAAACTCTTTTTCCAATGGTCTTATTAACTCAGACTTGCCTTTTCCTGTAAAAAACCTACTGCTAACTAGGGCATCCTATAACCATGCCTGTCACTTGGGCACACAGTTTCCTTAAGACTGAAATGTAATTGTACACATTTGAAATAAATCTGGTTGTGAAGGTTTTACTGCTCTCCTCTTCAAAGTACAATACACCAAGTGATTTCATTTCCCTTCAGACTTTCTAGGATGTCCCTGGAAGGTCACCACCACCCATTGTCACAGATTCTTTGGACGCATTGTTAGCTTGCTTCATTGATCTGATCATTCGCTGATATCGCTGTTCCAAAAACTGTTTCATGGGTCCCAAAATGTTTGAGATGTAAGTAATGTAAAACCTTAAAACATGGACGTAATATTTGTAAAACACTTATTGGTTGGCTACTGAAACAGACCTTTTAGATAGGTATGTATGTACTTGATATAACAGACCACCCATTGTAACAGAATCCTTGCACTCATTTTCGTGACCAATGCCTATATTACCATGACACCGCATAATATCCTTTTTCTAAAAACAAATGGCATAACAGATTTTTCTTGTCCTTCCATTGTAACAACCCTTGCAGTTCACCTCAGGGGTAATTAGGCCCAATTCTGCAAGCCTTGTGTCAAACTCTCCTCTATGCTGAGTGATGGCAAATGTGCCATAATGACTTCAGTCTCTTCCCAATTGCATTCACATTTCTTATCTCTTGTATGTTTACAACAACAGCATTATTAATGGGTGTAACTAGAAAATAATGTTTACTAAAGTAAATCTGAAGTGCTCATCTTGAGTCTTAAAACACATTTCAGTTACACGAAGCCTGCACATGGAACGGCTAGCTAGTTACTCTAGTTCTGTTTAGATCGCACTGGATATTCTGCTTGTTGAGACTATCCACAGTTTACACCAAAATAAATGAAACTTATGACATCTAACTCATGAAGAAAAAAACTGACTTAGGTAGCCAGGCTACATCGTGGAATGGAGATTTACCTGGCTAAAATGTAGGTGGCTACCAGATGTACTGCTAGCCACAAACTATACCTTATGTGAACATTCCTGTCTGGTTGTCAACTTTTTTGGAAATGAAAGGAAAAGGTGCAGTGGTCTCTTATTTTTTCTGGAGCTGTTTATACAGGACCTGACAGTTATGCCTCAAACTGATCAAATAAACACCCATGTTGGCATATCAAAACTTTAGATTTGGGAATGTTCAAATTCAGTTTGGGGCAGTTGAAGTGGCACTTCAGGACATTACCAGAACAGTGATGATTTTTTTTACTAAATATACAAATATTTTAGATGCTGTACTCCACATTCACAATAATTATTTTAGCGTGAAAGAGGACATTTTCTAATTGACCAAACATACAGTTTTGCATGGATACCTATTGCCACAGTCAGTTAAATGTACACATTTTAGTATTTTGCTGACACTATAATCCAGATTACATTTATCTTTTGGGACAGCCATAAAACCCAGTAATAGAAGTAGCAATCAGTGCAGGCAGTGCTAGAAGGAAGATAAAAAAAGTGAACGTAATGTGTCTATTATTGGTGGTGTGGCGCTTTCCTTAATAAACAATTAAACAGGGTTTGGGAACAGGCAACTTTATCTGGCGTTCCAGTACCTTAGAAGCTTAATTGTTTCTGTTCTGCAATGATGAAGAAAAACCAGAGCGGCCCTAGGATCTGGCAACCATTGGACCACTGCAAGATTACATTTGTTACAAATAGATGATATTGTGTTTGAAGATATCATTTATTCATTTGTCTTCCACTGGAACATCTATCTCCTCTACACTACCACCAAGCTCATAAAGAGGTCGAAATATGGTGACCTACCGAGGAGCCTAGTCCTCGGTTGGTGCAGCCAAGTGGGATATGTGACCCGCTTCAGAATGTTGCTGATGAGACAGGAAGGTAATTAGTGCAGGGAAATATATCCTTGATAATATATCTTTATAATCTGACTGCATATTGTTCATAAATACAGCTCCGGAAGAAATAAGAGACCACTGCACCTTTTTCTTTCCTTTCCAAAACAGTTGAAAAGTAAGGTTTTGAGTGAGTAACAGAAAGGTTAAAATTAAAATACCACTGCAAATTGAACGCTTCTGTTCCTCACTCAAAATCTTCCTTTTCAACTTGGTTGAACTAGAAATACATTTTTACATTTTACCCATATTACACACAACCATGCAACTCAGTGTTGCAAGAAACATAATTAACCTATGATAAAAAATGTTAGTTCATGAAGGTGACATTCAGAGGTTAGCTGTGGAGTTCTTTTAGGTTCTTTTTGAAAAGGTAGGTTTTCAGATGTTGGCAGGAAATGGGCAGGAACTCTGCCATCCTTGCCTCAGGGGGAAGCCTGCTCCACCACTGGGGGGTGCAAAGACAGAGCCAAGAACCTAGGGCCAGAACAAAGAGCAGCAACAGTGTTTATTTTAGGTGTAAAAGCTTTATTTGGGCAAAAAGTCACCTTGGAATTACCAGCTGCAAACAGATAAAAAGTGAATCACCTACATGATTGGCAAAGCCCAGGGCTGGGAGCAATCCAGGAATAGGGTAGAATGACAAGCACGTTTCTATCTTAGAAATTCACCAACCCAGATGCCAAAACCACAGATTCCAGTCTTGGAGCAGAGAGTTATATCTTTGACCATTGGCTTGGGACAGCAGGTCCTTGCGCAAAGACAGTTGGCACAAAGGTCAATTTGACAGGCGCATAACCACAGTGGATCAAGGTTGCTTGGGGCCAGCGAGTAGTAACAAGAACCCACAGAGGCCAATGCACGTAGGACAGTGTGTGGCCATTGGTGTTTGCATTTGCGTTTCCTCCCAATGCGTAAAGAGTTAGTTACAGCTAAAGAACAAACTGACCGCATGAACAGTAGCTCTAAGAGGACGGCACCCATCAAAAACCCAATCAATCCGGGGGAACCCCTTATTAGTGTGGACACGACTGCACGGTTCTGCACTGTCGCAACTCAAGCCCCGGAAAAGAACACACCGACACTCACTGAGGCAACTCTTCTGTAAATCCACACTAAATCACTTACCAGAGTGAACTGAATGGAGGATTATTACAAAGGTATGTGCTGCCACCTACTGTCTTGAATGATGACTAAATGTTCCAGGTAAATACAAGGGGCGCAGTACCCTGTGCCCCCCCCCTCATATCTGATTGGAGTAGGATCTACCTCGACCACCTTGGTCAAAGCATAGAGGGAAAACCAGAATAGATGGACCAGGAATTTGTAGGCTAGTGCCTTGAAATAAAACCTGAGAAACATCAGATTTGGGAGTAAATTGATACATGAAAGCATGAACCCTAGGCAGAATCAAAGCTTGCTGTGGCAGTGACAGCCATATTAGGGGTGCATACAGTAGGGAAGACAAAATAAAAAAAAAACGTCAGACCTTCAGACACACTGATCAGAGGGTTTGTCTGAAGGTCAGAGGGTTAATACTAACATATTTGTGTTTGAAGGAACCGAAAAATGACAAGTCTATGTTTATATACATATTCAGTGATTCTTTTTTGGATAGACACGTATCCCCATGTACTCTTGCATTTTCCACATTCCTGCCTGCATCTTCAATCTCATTAATTGACTTTTTGGAATGAATATTAGATTGGGTCAAAATACAGTTACACCATGTTCACTGATCACTATTCTACCCCATTACCAACAAGCTGATGTGCATGTATTTCAGTAGTTCCATGTTATTTCAGTAGTGCATAACACTAAAGAATACAGATTCAAGAATACAGAGTGCTATGTATCTGGGATTATACTGTAATATTCTAGAGAAGATAAAGTTACTGGAAAGTAATGGAATGGCATTAACATTTTTTAGGATGAATATAAGTGGGTTCTTGAAAAGAGTATGTTTGCTTACAGTTTGTCCATCTAAAAAGTGGATGTTCACTTTGAATAGGGAAGGACAGCGTTTAGTAATTTCATGATCCAAATTGGTATCATTTATTTGGGGAGATCTTCAACTTGAAATGTAACCAACAGGGGATTGTCAGATTGCTCCTATTCAATTGATTCTACATCCACATCCAGGAAGGATTACAGATAGAATTACCCATTCTGGTATTATCAGAATATCGCATTCAGATGAAGTTACCTTGGAGGAAATTTCATCTGCATAGTGCTACATAAAGGATTTATTTAAAAAGCATTTAGAGTAACATTACTGTTCACCATGTATTGCTACATGAGACCTTATTGTTTGAGAGAGAGGTTGAAAGACCCAAGCAAGAAATTTGTTCAAATGTGAAGTGGTCTAATCCATGTGGACTAGTTTGCCCCCAAAGGCTTAAGGGACAAGAGATTTTCCTATATTGCGTGTGTGTTTAGAGAAATCTGCCTTTATTTACCTCTCTGGATGGCTCCCTTTTTTATGAATACATGTAACTGTCACTCAGCTGGGGATAGGACACAGGTGCAGAGATGTGGCGGTGGTAATAATCCATGTTTTCATTTAAAAATAACCAGACCAAAACGATCACCGCTTCCTGTGACTTTGGGCAATGGCTAAACAGCAACCCAAATGATCCACACAGAATGGGGGCAAACATTCAACATAAATAGGTTCCCCAATTGGAGGCAACGATCTACACCTGCCTCCAATTGGGGAGACCAAACTAAAATAGAGGTGCCTAGAGGAACCTTCTTTTGTCCTGTCCTGACTATGGCCCCAGCCCAGTGCAGAGATGGCTAGGGGCATAGCCAGGATGTGACAGTAATAACTAATAATTACCACACCCAGAGTAGGTAGAAGTGACCTCTTGTCATTACAATACACAAACATTCTGTACAGAGTAACTAGGTCAACAGTCACAGAATTAATTTTAACATTCATAAGGAAAACCATACAGAACAGAGGTATTGCCACTCTGAGATTTAGGTTATTTATTGTATTCTACCTTTGGGGAAGGAATAGTTCATTGTTACAGGGAGTTCTAGATAAGGGTCTGTTATAAATATACACAGGGAATCAAACATGACAGAATCTGTCATTAATGTCATTTGGAGAAAACTGGAATTCACCTGCGTATCATATGTGAAAACTGGAGTTTAACCTGTGTATCATATGGTCTTACCAACACTTTGTGTGGATTTTAGACGAACATGAAACATTTTTGTTGGTATAGCATATAGCAAAATGTTTAGTTGTTATCAAATTGTCAAAGTGATTATTTTGTTTTGTTTCTCAGGAGTGGAATGAAGAGTATTCTCTGTAACTAGTAAGTGAATATGTGTTTACATTTCATTCACTTTGCCTTATGTTGGCATGGAATACTATGATACATCCTGTCTGATAAGTTGTACTGTAATTTTTTTAAATGTCAGCATCTCACATAAAAGTGGACTTAGATCAAAAATTTGAATATTATGGCAGTTTGCATTGTAGGGGTAGAGCCATTGAGCAGATCAATTTGAATGTTAACATTTATGCACTTGAGTGTGAAAAGAATATTCTTCATCTGTGGGGTTAGAGACCATCTAAAAGCCTTTTAGATGGTAATTGGTGTTTGGGATGTAGACAGTAACTGGAGAGTTACTCCTGGTACTGTAGTTGCTCTGTGATGGAAAAGTGTTCCCTTCCAAATCAGAATTGTCATCCTTCTCAACCTAGCAGAAAATATAAAGTGATTTGCTTGGCCCACCCATCTACATCCAAACCTGATATGGGAGTTATTTTTGACAAGGGTTTCTTGTAAGAGTATTATATCAGTAGAAAATGGGTGAATGGGTTAAGGACTTTTCCTTTATTAGTTGGTTGGTTGAGACCCAGGGTGTTCCATGATGTAAAATATCTTTACTGTGTTCAATTATTTGGAACACAGGGGTCAAAGTCACTCCACGAAGAGCAGATTGTGAGGGTTTTTACTCTTTCTTTTTATTTAATTGATCAATTAAAGTCACGGGATATTATTTGAACTCTAACTGGTCATTTAGTTCTCCATTAAGCCTTTCACACACTTGGTGAACATAAACATGAGGTGTGTAGGGCACATAAAAATGAGCACTACACACCTGTCTTTTGCAGTTAGAGAGTATTGCATAGCACAAGTTCCAATTGAAATCAGTGGATTCACCAAGTGTAAGCAGTCCCTCACCACCTATACTTAGTGTGGACCAAATAAAAAATGAATATTGTGTTTATTGATTATTTCCAGTCATATTTGACTGGATAAGTAGGCTTCACAAACAAGAACAGGTAGTAGGATATGCTGTATTATGTTGTTGGTAGCAATAGTGCTACAGAACATTGTGTATTATGCCCTGGTCACACAACCTGCAATTTCCATGAATCTGATTGTTCTAGACACCCACAGAGCCTGCAGCAGCACTCCAATGTGAAAGACAAAGATATTGTGTGGAAAGTGACAAATTCTGAGGCCACTCTGTTTAAAACCATCACTGTGTCCCTATAACACTCTGTCTCCTATAACTCTATATTTGCTAAAACTATTAAAAGTACTCAAAGTCTGTTTTTGGGTTGCAAGTTTCAGGAGATGTATAACTACATCAAGAGAGCTGCTTATGTGCTTCCACTCAAGGGTGGTGAAAATATTAACCATGGACACCTTTTCCCTTCTGTTATGCTTAAGATTTAACAAGCATTGGTGAATGTGAACCTCAGCTTCAGTCTATCTGTAAACCTGTTTATGGAGCCATCCATAAACAAGTTCAATTGAACAATACATTTAATTGTTTCAGTTGATCAGTGCATTTTATTGAACAAGATTATTCATTTAGGTTATTTAAGTTCCCACTTCTTAATATCTTTGTTGTGGAATTAGTAATGGAGCTGAAGATCCAGATAAGATTCTTTCACAGGAATAAAGCCTGCCGGTCGATATTAAAATAATTCACAGGGAACGGACAGAGGCAGTGTTCAGTGCCCTGGTGGATATTTTATTAACAAATAGAGAAGGGTATGGACAGGAGGTGTGTGAGAAATCCATTTTCATGGGGAGGCAGTGCCAACCCTGGGGCTTCCTCTTGGTGGTGGCATGGGAGGAATAAGTGCTGGTGAGTTTTAAGTGTCAACAAACAAAGCATATAATTATATCAAACAAACACAGTCAGTTTCACAAAATGTCATACAATTATAGCTGATAAGCGTTCAAAAGAGAAACTTACAGTTTAGTTATTCAAATTACACAGATTTGGTCAAACCTCCCAACCAGGGTAAGCAGTCCTGGGTCTGGGAAACAATGCATAGATTGTGCAATGTGTGTACATTTCAGTATGTAACATTCAACGCATGGATGTCTGCTTGTGCAATGTGTGTACATTTCACTATGTAACATTCAACGCATGGCTGTCTGCTTGTGCAATGTGTGTACATTTCACTATGTAACATTCAACGCATGGCTGTCTGCTTGTGCAATGTGTGTACATTTCACTATGTAACATTCAACGCATGGCTGTCTGCTTGTGCAATGTGTGTACATTTCACTATGTAACA
>JACXGJ010002397.1:0-66340 GCA_016801105.1 Esox niger | reverse complement strand
TGTCTGTCTCTGTCTGTCTCTGTCTGTCTCTGTCTGTCTCTGTCTGTCTCTGTCTGTCTCTGTCTGTCTGTCTCTGTCTGTCTGTCTGTCTCTGTCTGTCTGTCTCTGTCTGTCTCTGTCTGTCTCTGTCTGTCTGTCTCTGTCTGTCTCTGTCTCTGTCTCTGTCTCTGTCTGTCTCTCTGTAGGACTAGTGTGAACCTGCAGGATCCATTTGCTGATGGAGGCGACCCGGCATTCGGCAGACGGAATGCTATGACCCCCAACAGTTACCAGCCTGGTATGGGTGGTCCAGAGATGATGGGTCGCATGGGACCGTATGAACCCAACAAGGACCCGTTTGGTGGTATGAGGAAAGGTGAGCAACGACTGGCTGGCTAGGGTGCCTGGCTCACTTGGCGGGGTTGGAAAAATCAGTGTCACAATGAGGTTTTCTCAAAAAAAAGAAATAACATTGTTGTTTTTGAGCAGTAGCCTGGTGAAATCTTGTTTCCTGTTTCACTAATATTGAGACTGTTCTGATCCAACAGTGGTTGGTTGTAGGTGTTTTAAATAGTCTCATTTTGCATTTAGCTGGAGAGCAGTTCATGACTCCAGGGCCGGGCCCCAACAGTGGGATGGAGGGGCAGTTCAACCGAGGCCCCCCAGGGCCCATGGGGCCCAACATGCAGATGGGACAGAGGCAGCAGTATCCGTATGGACCGGGATATGATCGGAGACCTGAGCCGGGGATGGGTCCTGATGGCAGTATGGTCCCTGGAGCTCCTCAACCCAACCTGATGCCTTCAGGGGCCGATACAGGGATGTACTCCCCCAGCCGACCCCCACCGCAGCAACGGTCAGTACCTGAAACTGGACTAGGTCACATGACATGCAAATCAAGGTATTCTACATTCTATACCTGAGTGACTTTGTCTAGAAGGCTAGGTTCTAGCTGGGAGCTTATCTCCTACAGTCAGGCGTTTAGCTTTTTCTTTTCATTGTTGTTTATTTTAGCTTGGTTATGGTACATTAAATATTGCCAAAGTTACTGTCTAATGCTGTACTGTGTGCTGGTTGTTTCAGGCATGATTCCTATGGTAATCAGTACCCTGGCCAAGGAGCGCCCCCTGGTGGCCCTTACCCCAATCAGCAGCCAGGAATGTATCCACAACAACAACCCGTAAGAACATTTTGTCCAACTGCTCTCCATGTACCCATAGTTGGTTCTTTGGTCTTGTGAATTCATATGTATTGCATTGATCAATATCATGCATATAGTGGAATGACTGTGAAATGATATATTTGATGTTTTATAATAATTAGAATAATAACTTTTTTAATAATTAGAAATAACCTAGAGTGATACTGAATCTATATGCTGGATGTGTTCTCTGTCAGAACTACAAACGTCCTCCAGTGGATGGTGGCTATGGTCCCCCAGCAAAGCGCCATGAGGGGGATGGGATGTACAACGTCCCCTTCAGCGGTCAGCAGCAGCCGGGTCCCCAGCCCTCTGGTGGTCCTCAGGGCCAACAAGACATGTATAACCAGTACAACGCAGGCTACCCGGGCTCGGACCGCCGGCCAACCGGCCCCCAGGGCCAGTTCCCCTTCCCCTTCGGCCGAGACCGGGTGCCCTCTAGCGGGGGTCCCAACGCCCAGTCCCCAATGCCTCCGCAGATGATGGGCAGCCCAATGCAGGCAGTCCCTGACGGCCCCCAGGGCCCCATTTGGCCGGGACGCAACGATATGGGCTACCCCAATTATCCCAACCGCCAGGGTCCCCCGGGACCTGGCCAAGGGCCCCCTCAGGGCTACCACGGCATGAATCGCTCTGAGGAGATGATGCCAGGGGCCGACCAGCGCATGAACCACGAGGGCCAGTGGCCGGGACACCCCAGCCAGAGACAGCCCCCTTACGGGCCGGGGAGCTCGGGTCCCCCCATGTCCAGACCCTTACAGTCTAACTACCAGAGCTCCCAGAACCACATTCCCCAGGTGTCCAGCCCCTCACCCATTCCTCGACCCATGGAGAGCAGGACGTCGCCCTCCAAGTCACCCTACATGCACTCAGGCATCAAGATGCAGAAGGCTGGGCCCCCGGTGCCCGCGTCCCACATTGGCCAAGCCCCCGTGCAGCCTCCCCTCATTCGACGGGATGTCGCCTTCCCCCCCGGTTCAGTGGAGGCGTCCCAACCCATCCTTAAACCACGTCGTCGGCTCACCATGAAAGACATTGGTACGAAACCGTTGCTGTTTTTACCTTGACGTTTGCACTCTGAAAGTTCCTTTAAAGGAATGAATCAATTGTTAAAGCCCTGAATGTCATTTTCATGCCATTGGATGATTAGTCACTTATGAACGGTTCTGCTGTGTTCCCTCAGGCACCCCAGAGGCCTGGAGAGTGATGATGTCACTGAAGTCTGGCTTACTAGCTGAAAGCACTTGGGCCTTGGACACCATTAATATTCTACTGTACGATGACAACAGCATTTCGACTTTCAATCTCTGCCAGGTGAGGCACACCACTAACAGGCCATTGATGTAATCAAAAGGGCTCATAGTGAAACGTTAAGCTTCACCAGGCGGATGCAGTGTAATAAACAGAAATGTGTTGTATGGATTTGCGATATGATTATTTAATATTTTGGGTTATATGAATCTGGGTATGATCAACGAATGTTTTGTCTGTTATTTGGGTGGAATTAATACCTGCCCGTCCTGTTTCTGTCTCAGCTGCCTGGCTTCCTGGAGCTGGTGGTGGAGTATTTCAGACGCTGTCTCATCGAGATCTTTGGCATCCTGAAGGAGTATGAGGTTGGAGATCCTGGCCAGCGGACACTCATCGATCCGCATGCTGCCGAAGAAGACTGCTCTGATGAAGAGCTGCCTGAGCAGGAGGACATGGACGATGAAGACGAGGACGAGGACGATGAAGAGGATGATGAGGAGAAGAGCAACACAGACACCACCACTTCGCCGGAGCATTTCCAGGTGAAGCAGGAGGAGGAGGAAAAAGAGGATAAATCCATTAATGAGAAGTCAACCACAGAAGAGGAGAAGGAGAATGAAGAAGTGTCTCCTTCCTCTGTGGAGCCCAGTGCTGGTGCCACCTCAGACTCCCAGGACCCCAGCATTCTGCAGGAAAAGCCCAAACAGGCCAGTAAGTTCGACAAGCTGCCCATCAAGATGGTTCGAAAGAAAGACCCTTTCCCAGGGGGGCGCTCCAGTAAGCTGGGCCAGCGGCAGAGCTTCGACAGCGGACTGATCCATTGGAGCATCGGTGGGGGCGACACCACGGAACACATCCAGACCCACTTTGAGAGCCGGTCCAACCTCCTGAAGCAGCGGAAACGGACGCTTCCTTCAGCCGCCCAGGGCAGGAAGAAGGTTTCAATTCCTTTGACTGTGCCACAAGACCGTGAGAAGACCTCCAAGCCTGGCCAGGAAGCGGAGCAGCAGCCGTTGGCTATTGCCGAGAAGACCACCTCTCCTGCAGGGAAGACCGCGAAGAACTCGGCCCCCACCACACCTGCCCCGGTCACTGCTACCATCGACGACGTCTTATCAGCCCGACCGGGGTCGGTGACGGAGGAGGCGGTGCGAGGCGGCGCCGAGGAGCAGAAGCAGAACGGGGGCAAATTCCTGTTTTCCATCCGCCAGGCGCAGCAGAGTCGACGGAACATCACGATCCTGGAGGACGAGCCTCACAGCAAGGATGAGACCCCGCTGAGCACTCTGTCAGACTGGCAGGACGCCCTGTCCCGCCGCTGCATCTGTGTCTCCAACATCGTCCGCTCTCTCTCCTTCATCCCCGGCAATGACCTGGAGATGTCCAAACACCCCGGGCTGCTGTTGCTGCTGGGCCGCCTGGTCCTGCTACATCACCGCCACCCCGAGAGGAAACAGGCCCCCGTCACCTATGAAAAGGAGGAGGAAGAGGATGAGGGGGTGAGTTGCGAGAGGGACGAGTGGTGGTGGGACTGTCTCGAGGTCCTCAGGGAGAACTGCCTTGTCACCTTGGCTAACATCTCTGGCCAGCTGGACCTGTCCATCTACCCGGAAAGCATCTGTTTGCCCCTGCTGGACGGCCTGCTCCATTGGGCTGTCTGCCCCTCGGCCGAGGCCCTTGACCCCTTCCCCATGCTGGGACCTCATGGGGCCCTGTCCCCACAGAGACTAGTTCTAGAGACCCTCAGCAAGCTGAGCATCCAGGACAACAACGTAGACCTGATTCTGGCTACGCCGCCATTCAGCAGGTTGGAGAAGCTGTATGGGACCCTGGTGCGTCTGGTCGGGGAGAGGAAGGTGGCCGTCTGCAGGGAGATGTCTGTGGTCTTACTGGCCAACTTGGCCCAGGGAGACAGCATGGCAGCCAGGGCCATCGCTGTACAGAAAGCCAGTGTGGGGAACCTCCTGGGCTTCCTGGAGGACAGTCTAGCGGCCACACAGTACCAGCAGAGCCAGAGTTCTTTGATGCACCTACAGGGGGCGCACTTTGAACCCACCAGTGTGGACATGATGCGGCGAGCAGCCCGGGCTTTGCACGCCATGGCTAAGGTTGAGGAGAACCACTCAGAGTTCACCCTGTACGAGTCCCGCCTACTGGACATTTCTGTTTCGCCACTTATGAACTCTCTGGTGTCCCATGTGATCTGTGACGTACTCTTTCTGATTGGCCAGTCATGACAGCCGTGGGGGTTTCAGCTCTGCCTCCTCTTTCTGTTCCCCCCCTTATTTTGTGTGTGTGTGTGTGTGTCTGAGCGTGAGTGGAAGAGAGAACTAAGAGCAAAACTGACTGTCCTTTTTTAATTTATGCAAAATAACCTCAGATTCCACTGTCTGCCCTTTCTACCCTCCTGCTTCTCACTAAAGGACACACTTACTGAAGTAGCTTGGAGTGGAGTTAAACATCCTGTAACACGGTAACGAACAAACCAACGTGGATATGATGTGATAAGACAGATCAGATGGGACCCTGGGGGGCGGGAGGGAGGAGTTAGGGAGAGAGCTGCCCTGCCGGAAACAACTTTTTTTTTTATAAAAAGGTTTTAAAAAATTGCCGCAAAAAGAAAAATGTTAAAAACTGTAACCAAAGTTGCTGTCTCGTTTACAGTGAGTTTGGGGGGGATGCGCCCGGGTTCTCCCCCCTGGGGTTGGCAGGGGGGCGGGCATGGACAGAGAGCCCGTTTTAAGTTCATGTGTGGAGGTGAAACAGACTCCTGGACTCTGGTGTGGTGTAATGCTGTAACTTGGATGCTATACTCTGCCCTGCTGGAGCGAGGTTATCAGCTGTGAACGAACGAACGGACGGACGGACGGACCGACAGAGCAAACAGAGACGTCACTCAACGGGGAGGCCTGTGCAGTAGATTGTAGGACTTTTTTTCTGTACTGTACACCTTAAAAACAACTGTAAACATACTGTAATAATACTGTTTCACACTGAGATACGCTGGCTTGGCAGCAAACTGTAGTTTTTAAAAATGATTTTAGTTTAATGTCGAACTGAGAGAGAGATGACAAAAGGCTTTCCCCCCAAAGTATCGTGAACCTTACAACACCCCGACCTCTTCTTTGTCCCTCGATTGTATGACTTGACCCTTATAAAAGAAGTCACCTCTTAGGACTGCTCCTCTACTCTAGATGCAGTCCTGACTGCAGTGTATATATGATGTTGTACATTACACCTCTCTTTCTCACCCTTCTGTTGATCTTTACCCTTTTTAATCTTTGATGAATTAAAGGTTACACTCAAGTGAAATTCCTTGCATCAAGTTCGCCTTGTGATGACCTAACCTTTGACCCCTAATGCCCCAATCCACTTGTCTGTCTCTCGCTACAGGGACTCCGCTGCTGCAACTCCCGAGCGAACCCCCCACCCCCCAACCCACTCATCCCACTCACTCACCCCCCCACCCCCCAACGACACACACCCCAGATCAAGTTTCCGTTTGTCTCAATTACTGGTGTAGAGACTAACATGACCGAAACCATGTCTGCTATGGTTCCATTTCAGCTTCTACATCAACAACAAAGCAAGACCCCCGATGAAGAAATAAACCATTTGAATTTTGTTTCTTTTTTGTTTTTCCGGTGATATGGATTCTGCATATTTGTATTTCAGAAGATGTAGCTAAAAACTTGATGTAAATTCTTTTTTCCTTTTTTTGGCTTAATGAATATCATTTCTTCAGTATGAAATCTTTATACTATATGTTCCACGTGTTAAGAATAAATGTACATTAAATCTTCGTAAGACGTTTGTGATGGATTTATTTATTACGGGCTTTCAAACATGTCTAATTTTAGTATGAAGACAAAATGTGTGGGTTGGGGTATGCTGTAATTAGTGACACCCACAAAATGGAACTAAGTGCCTGGTGCCTAGTCTGTTGACGAACATTTTGAGGAGATGTGTAGTTTTGTGCAAACTTTGTGGCTAACGTTAAAGTGCACTGAATCTGCTCATAGTTAGTGAAATGTGCAATTTCAATTATGGAGTGTGGTAGTCCAGCAAGCCAACTTACTTAATAGCAAGACTAGAATGTTTGTCAGTCTACTATGGTAAATGCGCTTAAACTGATGGATGTACCTGCACATGTCCAGTATGAAACGTGTTTTCTGTTTCAAAATGTTTTGCTACACTACACCGCTGTAAATTCTTTGGCATGTTAGATCTCTGCTGAAGTTGATGCTAGTTGATGGATATCCATAAAACGGCGCTGATCTATCGGTCCTATCCTCTTAGACTGGTTAGAGGATTGGTGGCTTTAACCGCAAATGCAGTAGCTATTCTGTAATCTAGGTGTAAAAAGGATTACGCTGTAGCTAATTAGGACTAGGCAAAAAAACTACTTTTGTGTTTAGGGTAATATAGTAAACATGTCAACAATGTTATTAATAAAGTACTTGTGTGATTATTGTAATGAAATACAATCGATACATATATGTCCAGTCCATAGAGATTATACACATGCCGTTTTTGACGGGAAACGTACTTTTGGTCATAACAAGTTTCGATGTAATTAACTTTTGTCAGACGATGTAGCCAAATGTTTCGCAATTATCCTAGAGAGAAGATGGTTTAAACCGCATACACCGCAGCTATGTAGTGATGTTATTCTGGGTACTGTACACGCTCTAATACAGAGTTTACATTTGGATTTAGGATGCTGCAGGAGCCTTTATGCATTCCAGTAGTTTGAATCGTTACAATTCTGGTCTGTGAAAGGAAGTACGGGAGCTCAGGTCCCCCTAGGTTTACTACCGTATTTGAGCTCCCGCACCATGTAACCCCTGGTTACTACTCACAGGGTACTTCAAATCGGGTCAACCAGTTCATAGTTCCAGTAGTACCTAGGGAGCGTTTAATGATAGAACTTGCAGTTTCCACTGTCAGTTTGTTTTTAACATTTCCAAGCCCGTAATCATACGAGATGGACGAATCTAATGATTACTTGCCCTTTTATGCTGCATCTAGTTAATACAATGAACACATTCAGTGAAATGAATGCGTAAATCAAATCATTAAATTGTTGGTCAGCATAAATGTGCGATATTATACAGGTTGAGTGAATATTAATAAAACAATGAACGCGAAATCTATTTGACGTGATGTTTTAAATGTTAACTGCTGAGGAAGCCTGGAAGCGATATAGGACATAACGAAGCCAATGAGCCTACCGACGCTGAGAAATGTATGAATCCAGTCGTGTGATGTGCAAACAAAAATCTTGATTAGGTAATATAGGAAATGTTTTAATTTCTCACTCATTCTATTAATGAAAAAGGACGAAAAAGGCATTTGTCTATTCTTTCTAATAACTCTCAAGCGTGCAATAGGCCTAGCTAACATGGCGTTTTTAATTAAGGCGTAACTATAACGTCTTGGGATGTCAGAACTTTAACCAAATTTTAGGTGCGTTACTACTACCTGACAGATAGGAATGTCTTGTTGAACTGAATTCTATACTTGTGTCGTCTTGAGTGAAGGAATGATTTCTGAGCGTATTTTATTTTTGAGTACATTGGGGAGACGCTTATTCCCGAGTGTCTGCCTTTAAAGTTTGTATGCTTTTGGGATTGTTACTTCAAAGACCAGTCATTTTCACACTGCTGTCTACTAGCGATCGTTTCGTATCATGTCTCGCACAGTGCGCTACAGAACCAATAGACTATATTACGTCATATTTACAGCTTGTGATATTTCTCGTTCTAGAATTGTTCACCGTAACCAAATTATCGTACCGGCTGCTTATTCTTGTACTCACTACCACGATACATTTAACTATGGAAAATATCCAATTAATGATGATCATTTGAATGTCATCAGTATGGAACATCTGGTATGAAGGCTTTTTATTTTTGATCTGCTATAGCTTTTTTTTAATTTTTATTAAAAACTTTTAGCCATTAGGTTAAATAACTAGTATTTAGTGTGTTTAATTGAATATAAAATATGTGTTCTGCGTTTGGGTGTATTTTTGGGTTTTGATTTTTAAAATTAATTTCCAGTAAAGTTAAATCATGTGTTTTTACTGTAACCTGCCTTCTTAATCTTTATGCTTTATTGGTGACTGGAAGGTTTTTATATTCTCTTCAGAGTGGTGGAAAGCAGACCAACGCCCACCCTCTGGATATGCCCATCCGAGGAAAGATCCCCGCTATCTCTGGGGTCTCTAGTGTCTACCACACAACCCGGCTATGTGAGAGGGTAAGCCCACCAAGCACAGGTCACAGTAGAATAAATCAGATGGTAAAGAGTTTTAAAGATGGTAAAGAGATTTTCAGCCAATGTTCAGCCATAATGTCATGAAATGGCCTACTGTTATTGATGTAATCCAAATCCATTTGACTGTGCGAGGTCACAGAAAAGCGTCAGTGATTATTTCATCATGCCAGTTGGTCCAGCCAAAGAGTGACTTTGACCTGACAGACCCGAATGGCTACCTGTTGAGTTCTGAGTACAGCAGCCTTCACGATCCCAACCTCAATAAATACCTCCACCGCAAGGACATCCATCAACGCCTCCTTGATCTGGGCTTCATCACCAAGGAGGAGAAAGTGAGCTTTCTGAATTTTACAATTAGCTCTGTTGATTGTTTCTTAAATGTATTGTAATGTTGTGTAATTGTATAAGTCCCGTGCACTCAGATAGTACTGACACCACAATAGAAGAACCCTCAGACAATTTTTTTGTATTGTGCATATAATTTCTTGTCATTAGACATGTATAACGAATGATTGCCGTGTAATTATGCAAATTATGTGTTCTAAACACCCTTTTCTTATTCTTCAGGTTCTCTGTTCACTCAAGGAGTTGAACCGCTACAGAGATCACCTAGCAGAGGTGGAGTTGGACTGGAGTCGCAGATTCCTGACAGAACAGGTTCGCCTGAGCCTAAATTCAAATAACATAACTAAGACACACAAAGGGAATGAATCACATGCCAACCATGTCCATCAACTTCATTTTCTGTGACATTGGTGCATAGCTTATACTATGAATATTCATACATGTGTGTATATGCAATCTGTATTACCATTTTTCTATTAATTTCCAGAAAGAGTTGGTGCGTAAGTTTTTGAACCTCCAACAGCAAGGTCAGATTCCAGAGCATATAACCTTGTCTGATGTCACAGAATGGTTACTGCATAGGGGAAGGAAGCTCTTCAGCAAGAGACAGCAGGCCATCATGACCAGGTGGGACAAGGCACAGACAAAGAGGAAAAGATTGGATACAATACATAAGAGTTGCAAGTGTATTATCGGATGAGAATTAGATGAGCGTGGGGTAAATCATTAAGTGAAAAACACTTATAAAACAAAATGGACCCAGGTAAACTGACATGATGTGTTATGAGAGCTTTGGCAAATGTGGCTACACAATGGTGTAAAACTATTACGTACACACATTACTATTATCTGTGTAAATGTAAACCTTTTAGGATCTTTCCTGATAACTATACAAGACTGCCCAAAATTGCAATGAAAAGCAACATCGTGGATCTAGACTGCTGCCACAGCTCCACCTGCAGGTCAAAAAGAGTAAGACAATGCTAATGATATTTAGCAACATTATTACTACTAGAATGGCTAGCTGGTTGATTTATGTATTCCACAGAATAGATGACTAAGTTCAGACAGACCATGTTGTATGTCTTGACTTGCGAAGCCTTTCTCCTTATTCCTAGCTATGGAATGCTAAGGGCCGTGCATTACTACATGAGGTCACCAAGGAGGTGATAAGAGAGATGAGGCTGGAGCAACACATGCTCACAAACCGACAGAAGAAAAATATGGTGTGGCTTTGTGTTTTAATTTTTTAGTTTCAACGGTGGGCTAAGGTGCATACAGTGAACAGACTACACGTTGTCGCTTTTGGAAAAGGCAACATCTTCACTAACTGAAACAAAATACATGTATGCCAACATTAAAGGAGCTGTTTTCATTGCTTACTTTCAGGAACAAGAGAGACAACAGAAGAGACTGTGTTTCAAAGGCCGCAGAAAGAAGAAGCATTCCCTGACCAAGACAAATCCACACGACTGCCCCGAGGCAATGGAAAACACTTTTGTATCAGATCCTGACAACCCACAAGGTGAGGCAGAGTTGTTTGCTCTGAACTGTCAGTCATGTTCGAATTGAGGATTTATGATGCAATGCATGAGCATTTTGTAAAGGAATGTAGCTTTTTTTGGGACTCTTTCATGTTCAGTCTTTGTTCTTTGTTTTTATCCCCCGTCAGTTGATCTGGTTGGCTCTGCTGCAACAAGCATCTCAGCTCATCAACCCTCATCAAACCCAGAGCAGAAGTGTGAGGTGAAGAGAGTGAGAATCCTAATTTATCACATAGTGGAGGGGGTACGCTATGTTCATGGATGAATCTATCTTTTCAAAACAAGTGCAAGACACAGGGAATAGCCTGTAATTCAAGGTAGATGTCTGTGCATTTGTATGGTTACTCATGAAAATGTGTATTTGCATTGTAGGGGCACACTGCTATGTGCCAAGACATGATTGAATTAATGAATCAGAAATCCATCATCTCTTACCACAACCTCGGTAAGTAGGACATCGGGCATCTTGTGGGAATCTTTTTTTTATACATACAACCTTGCTAACAAAAAGCTGTGATGCAGTGTAAAATCATATGCAGATCATTTAAACCCCATATTCAACAGAAAATAGTACAGAGACAACACATCAAATGTTGAAACTGAGAAATGTAATTTTTCTTGAAAAATAAATGTCCACTTTGAATTTGATGCCAGCAACACGTTTTAAAAGGTTGTAACAGAGGCAACTAGACTGGAAAAGTTGTGTAATGGTTTAGGTCACAACAAATTTGATCAATTGGCAATAGGTCAGTACCATGATTGGTTATTAAAAGATCACTCCAGTCAGAATTGAGGATGGGGAGAGGTTCACTGCACGGGTAAGTAGTAACAATTTAAGAATAACGTCTCTTAATGTAATGGAAATCACTGCATGGGCTCAGGAAAACTTCCGAAATCCATTGTCTGTGAACACAGTTCATCGCTGCATCCATAAATGTAAATTAAACTCTAAGATGCAACGAAGAAACCATATATAAACAAGATCCAAAAACGCAGCCGCCTTCTCTGGGCTCAAGCTCAAGCTGTGGTCTGACGAATGAAAATGTGAAATTATTTTGGGGAATCATGGACGCCGTGTCCTCTGGGTTAAAGAGGAGAGGGACCACCTGGCTTGTAATCAGCACACAGTTCAAAAGTCAGCATCCGTGATGATATTGGGATGCATTAGTTCACATGGCATTGGCGACTTACACATCTGTGAAGGCACCATTAATGCTGAACAATATATACAGGTTTTGGAACAACATATGCTGCCATCCTGACAGCGTCGTTTTTAGGGAACACCTTGCAAGAAAATGCCAAACCACATTCTGCATGCATTACAACAGCATGGCTCCGTAGTGAAATACTCTGGGTGCAAAACTGGCCTGCCTGCAGTCCAGACCAGTCCCCTATTGAAAACATTTGGTTCATTATGAAATGACAAATACAACAAAGGAGACCCCAAACAGTTGAGCAGATGAAATCCGATACCAAGCACAAATGGTAAAACATTTTACTTTCAAAACTACAGAAATTGGTCTCCTCGGTTCCCAAACACTTACTGAGTGTTGTTAAAAGAAGAGGCGATGGAACACAGTGGTAAATATTCCCCGGTCCCAACGTTTTTGAAACGTATTGCTGGCATCAAATTCAAAATGGTCATATACATTTTCTCAGAAAATATTTGGACCCATTCACATTTCCACAATATTGTGTAGGACTTAATTTATAACTGATGTAATTATTTTGCCATCAGTCTACACAATAAAATATAATGATGAAGCACAGGTATTTAGAAACGAGTGCTAATTTATTGAAAATGAAAAATTTAAATATCTCAAGTATATAATTATTCAGACCCTTTGCCATTATACTCTAAAACATGAGTTTGGAAAATTAAAGGACACAAGTTTGTGTCCTTTGATTGTCCATAATTTTCTTTAGTATTTCATTGGAGTCCACTATTGTCAAATTCAATTGATTGGACATAATTTAGAAAGGTACACAGCTTTCTATTTATATTGAATATGCAATGAGGTGGCCTTTAGGCCAAACAAAGTACCTGGGCAAGAAGGGCATTGGACAGAAAAGTGACCAAAATCCCAATGGCCAGTCTAATAGAGCTTCTGAGGTTCTCTGCAGAGATTGGAGGACCTGCAGCATTTCACAGGTCTTCTGCAGCACTCCACCAATCAGGGCCTGTTAGATGCGAGACACCCATAAGGACTCTGAGAGCATGAGGGAAAGTTTCATAGGGTCTGATTGGACAAAAATCTAAATATTAAGTTTGAATGCTACGTCTGGTGAAAACAAGGCACCAGTCATCACCTGGCAGTACTATACCTATAGTGATGTGTGGTGGTGGAATCATGGTGTAGGGTTGCTTCACTGAGGCAATGACTGGTAGGCTGATCAGGATTTAGTCAAGGCAGAACTGAGCCAAATGCAGGAAGGACATTGAAGAAAACCTCATTCCGAGCACACAGGACCTCAAACAGGGGCAGAGATTAATATTTCAGTGCGACAAAAATCTGAAGCACACAGCAAAGACAGTCCTGGAGTGGCTTCGGGACAGATCTGTGAATGTCCTCGAGTGTCTCAGACAAATCCCGGTCTTGAACCCATTGGACCTGGATCTGTGGGGAGACATAAAGATCACAGTTCATCAGCGCTCCACATCCAATCTGACAGATCTTGAGAGGATCTGTGTACAATGGGAGAAACTTATGTTTCTTTATGTACATTTCATATTTTAATTTTTTCTCTGTCAATAAATTCCCACAGATAACTAAAAACACATTTTCACTTTGTCAGTATGGGGTATTGCGTGTAGGTTGATGGCAAAAATGAATTTAATCACTTAGAAATGTATTCTGTAACACAATCTGGAGAGAGTGAAGAGGAGAAAATGAATGTCACCTTGAATGTCAATGTGTCACCGTGTGTTCTACATGTAATCTGTAATTATTATTTTGTTAATGCTTTGTAGGTACTAAGGACCCAGGGCTTGTTGACACTTTTTCCTTTTCCCTGATCACCTGCGGCATTCTGATTGGACAACGTGGCTACCTACAGTCTATAACCAAGCAACTGTCTGAAATGTACGTCTGCAACTGAATTCTTTTTCATGTACTACCATCCCACCAGTAAAGTTCCATAAACTTGTAGAATCAATGCCGAGGTGCATTGATGCTTTTCTGGCGGTCCTTGGTGGCCCAACACCTTAATGAGACCCTTTATATTGGTTTTACCTTTAATTTGTCACCCATCTGTAAACGTGTGACCCACTCTGTCCAGTGTAACCCATGAAATCTTTGTTTTACTCCCATCTCCATTTGTCCTTCTGTTCACTATAAATGGCAAGGCTATGTATAGTTTTGGTTAACTAAATGTTTTATGTGAATTTACAATGTTTGCCTTCACAGAAAACACAGACTACTAGAAGAGCATTTTAAAGGAACTGTGAGTTTTGTTGTATTTAAGTTGTTGGTCCCCTTTTACATTTCAGTCTTTCTAGTCAGTTATTGAGTAAACAAGAACTACTGTAGGTGAGGCCATATAGTGATAAACACCAGAGTCCTGTCAATCACGTCTACCTGAAATAGTCAGGATGTAGAATGGGTTTAGTTTAAACAAAGGTTGAATAGATCTTGTGACTGTGCATTGTTCGCACCACCCCTCTCATAATAGATAACGCCTGAGGAACTACATAGCATCATGCAAAGTGTGGTGGTGACTGTAGTGGAGGAGGTCAATGGGATCCTTGCACCAGCCATCATGGCCTTTGAGGTTGAGCGCCGAACAAACTCCATCTGCACCACTAACAGGACCAGCAGTGATGTACCCACCTACAGCAGCCTCTCCAACTCTGACTCCTACAAGACAACTTCTGTCAGCGGCAGCCAAAAGTCCTTCTCCCCTGTGATAGAGCTGTCCAGCGAAATATCTACACCTCCCACCATGCTGTTAAAACCTACTCCCTGTGTCATCAGACCTGAGACATTTACTGTCAGTCTTGGTGAAAAGAACAACAGAGAGCCCAATATAGAACCTGAGAGAGAGGCTTGCTTTGTGGACTTGGCTTTCTCCAGTAGCCCAAGCCCCTCTCAAAAACAATCTTCTCCTTCAAAAACTATTCCTTCGGGAACCAGTTTGGAATCTTCTGGAACCATTTTAGTCAGTGGAACTAGTATAGATGCAGGAAGGAAGAAAGGAAAAAAACTTTTGGTGAAGGTTGAGGCTGATATTAAGGAGGTGTTATGGGGAGCTGTGGATAAACTAGAGACAGAGGGGGACAAAAGGGATCGAGGGAGGCTGAGAAACATGAGTAATGCTGAAAAAGTTGAGATGGACTCTAAGGCTGTTAAAGCTGTATCAAGAGATATAAGAGGTGAGAGGAAGGTCGAGGGAGTGGAGAACAATGTTGATGCAATCACCACTATTGAAGGTAAAAATTGGGAGAATTTTGCAGATGCACTGGCTAAGACAGTAGTTACAGCGGTGTTAGCTTTTGTGGACAGAACAGCCAAAACCGAACATTTAAAAGTATTGAAGCTGGAGACAAAGCTAATTATTGCTGATGTGATACCTAAAACTGAAAATGAGAAGTTGGCCACTGCTGTGGTGGTGATGGAAAATGAAGAGGCTACACTTGCAGGTGTGAAGGTCAAGACTTACATCAAAGAAGTTGTTGAGATTACCAAGCTAGACATCCAAGTGGCAAAAGCAGAGACTGGTTTTGATTCAAAGAACAAGCGAACTGAAATATTGGACACTAAAGCGGAAGAAGCCAAAGCTGACATCAACAAACACAAACAAGACAAAACCAAAGCGCAGAATAACCATAAGAGATATGATTTCACTCTTATAGCTGGAGAGTCAAAGATAGAAATCAGGGAGGAGAATAAGAATGTAAAGGATTATCTTAATAATCCACAAGCTGAGATGAGTGAACACCTCTATGGAAGCCTTGACGTCTCTCAGTCAATCTTGAACGATGATGATGCTGCTTTGATGTTCCCCATGATCAGCATGTTAAAGAATGCTGCCCTTTCCTCTGACCAGGTCGATGAGATCCTAGACAAGGTATGCTATTGTACTGTCCCTTTTAATGCATTGATAGTTTATTAATTCCACCAGCCATCAATGCTTGGTCTATATATTTTGATTTATGCAGGTCTATTAAACCATGTGAATTATTTTTAAGGTGGTCAGTGTCCTGACTTCGGAGGGCCATGAGGTCATGTTCTCAGAAGACAGGGAAGGTATTAATTATTGTCAGGCCGGCAGAACAGACAGTTATACTTCTACCAAAGGGTCCAGACACAGCAGTGAGCCTTTGTGCTGTGTGTCCCGCAGCAAGGACCAAGAAATCCATGTCCAGCTCCCAGGGGAACACCCAGCTGACTCAACTAATAAACTTCTTGGAGGCCAGGCCAGCATTCTGAATCCTCTCACCCCCATGCTTCTCAGTGAAAAGGATCTGTCAGACACAGAGATAATGCCCTATGCCAACAGCATTATCAATATTATCATGCAGAATATGCATGAAGATAATTACTTTAATGAGTTTGCAGATGGCCAGAAACCATTGTGTGCAAAACGGCAATCAAGCACAGCTTTACTGACACAACATTCTCCTCAGTACACCAAAGAGATCCATGTGCTTAACGTTCCCAACACGGCTGGTCAGAAATCATTAACGTCTCAGAAATCACATAAGTTAGTTGAACTGAAGGCCTTGAGATTAGTCAAGTGGGTGCTGCAGACCGTCCAGAGACATCATGGATGGGTGGGTGAGGCTAACACCCATAGCAGACAGGGCAAAAAGAGTCAACTGCTCTGTGAGGTCATCCAAGTCCTTCTTGAGAATCTTGAACACAAGATGGTCAGCAATGGAGAACAACAGGCAGCACCCACCCAAACCAATGTTCTTCATACTGACAACAACTTCAAGACAAAGTTGCAAGAGGCTACCGCCGCATCCGTTTGCAATATTATTGAACATCTGTCCGCTAATGTGCTGAGTTATATGTCTTGCCTTGTCTTGCCAAAGACAAAATCGACATCATTGAGCACCCTGGTCAAAAGCTGTTCATTGACCAACCAGGACAGTCAAGTTGTAGCTACAGCTTTGGCCATGGAAATCAGCTCCAAAGTGATTAAAAGGCTCAAAGATGCCTCGGGTAGGGGCAAGGCTACCTGTTCGATGACCAGCCTTCGAGACTTTGTCAGAGCCATTACCATCAACCATCCAGAGCTAAGCAAACAGGCCACCTTAAATGGGTCAAAAATACACGAAGTTTACATGGAGGTTCTGGAGATGGTGGTGTCCAAGCTGAGATGTTTTGTAACAAGAGGGAGTTTATTTCACAAACCCAGAAAGAACTTAGTGCAGACAATGGCAGAGAGCTGCACTGAAGTAGAATGTGCTTTTATGGAGGTTCTGCAGACCCTTAAGAGTCACAAAACATGTGATGAGGCAGGCAGAATGAATGCAGTTGACCACATATCCACTACTATCTCTGATATTATAGTTAAACATGTGTCTGAGGGCCATCATCCTCAGGTGAACACAAAGCTTACTCAGCAGGGCAACACTCACCCATTTTCTAGCATGTCACTGCTACAGGATGAACTTGGTGAACCTTCAATGCATTTCAAGACAGAGAAACAAGAACGTAAAGCCACCCTTACCATCACATCAGGTGAGACCATGGTACAGCATTCCCATTCCATCAGCTTGAATTTAACCCCATTGAAGGATGTGCTTCTGTCCAGAAACTATAAGCGGCAGGAGGATATCATGCTCTCAGGCCAAGTAGGCAGAGATGGAATATCTCACAGTCTTGCACGTCTCCGGGGAAACCGTCACAAATTGTGGTCCAATCAGAATCTGTGATTATTACCTGCAGGGCCCTAATATGATTCAGGCTAGAATAACCAGGACTTCTGTGAACCTCCTTATTTCCATTTTTAAATTGTGTCAAATAATCAAATTAAATGTTTATATATATATAATGTTTCCGAATTGTAAATAGAATAATTATGTCTTATTTCAAAGAGAACTTGCCACGGAACGTTCAGAGATTGATTACTGAGTTTCCATCTGATAGACCTGAACAGCCAGAGACAAGTGAGGTCTTAAAGAGAACAGTGAAAGGGAAGCAGCTGTTTGGTATGCTATGTACACTGATGACCAAATACATAATCAGCTCTTTGACTCTGGATAGTGCATTTCAGGTTCCAGTAGAGGCAGATTCAGGTATGAGTTTGGAATACATTTGTCAGTCTTTTATCATATTCATCACATCTTGTATTAGATAGATTTTATAGCAAAAGATGTGTTGCACAATTACTAAACAACATCCTGAAGTACAGTACAGTGCCTTTTGGAAAGTATTCAGACCAATTCACTTTCTGCACTTTTTGCTGTTTCATAAACTTAATTTACAACTGAATACATTTTGTGTTGCCATCAACCTACACACAATACCTCATAATGGCAAAATGAAAGGACGTTTTAGAAATGTGTACAAATATTTTTTAAGTAAAAAACTTTGTCGATGCCTATTTGACAGTGATTACAGCTTTGAGTCTTCTTGGGTATGTCTATGCCAGCTTTGCTTGCATGAATTTGACAAGTTTCTCCCAACCTTCCTTCTATCAGACTGGATGGGGAGCTTCAGTTAACTGCTGTCTTCAGATCGCCCACAGATATTCAATATATGGCTTGTTACTCAAGGACGTTCATAGACTTGATTGGTTAATTCTGAACACAGCCACATCCCCAGTTATAAGAGGGTGTGCACATTTATGCAACCAGGTTATTGTAAGGTTTTTATTTTTCATTTTCCCCCTCAAAGATTTCAATTAGTTTTTCAATTGAATTGTTTGCATTATAGGTCACATTAAAAGTGGAAAAGGTGCTGACATGATTTATCTTTGTCTCATTATTTTACGTCACAAAAACATGGCATTTTAATAGGGGTGTGTAGATTTCTCATATCCACTGTAAACAAATTGCATTTCTCTTAATTTCCATTGCATAATTATTATTGTTTTATTGTTGGCTTACCTTTATAAAATAATGTGTTTATAATTTAGCTAATATATCCAAGTGTCCTAAAAAAGTCAACTTTCCAGGGGTTGTAAATTGTCACAACTGCATAGTTAGGGGTGTGTCTTAATTTATCCCATTCAGTCAGATGAAAAATTTGTAGGAGGTCTAAATAAATTCTGTAGACACTGTATTTGTTTCTCACTAGATGAAAAGGAAAGCAAAGCATTTGTTATGAAGTTGGGGGTGAGTCCCAGAATACTGGTGCCAACCCCCCCTCTCCACCCCACCCTTACTAACAGCCTGAAGAGTAATACGCCTGTTCACAAGGACAGCCAGAGGAGAAACCAATCTCGCAGTACTCTTAAGTCAGCCACTAGGTAGGTATCCCAGAGGTTAGAGGTAGAACCATTACCCAAAACATTAATTGTTGATTATATTGTTTTTTTTATGTTATGCTGACATTTATTTGGAATATAACTAATTAATTTCTATTGTTTTTGTCTCCTTCTCTCTGAAAAGGCTGATTAGCACCATAGACTGCATGGACTATTTTAAGACCAACAGAAGAAGTAAAATCGTGGCTGAGCTGGCATATCCAGGGAAGAGCAACAATTGCCTCTCTAGTAAACCTCCAAGGCCCTCTGCAGCCACCCCAAACACATCCCTGGCAACTTCTGAGAAAACCGAGAATAAGATGTCTAAACTTTAAGGGGATTCTCCAGACTTATAATTCAGCATCTGCACTACTCCTTCCCCCAGCCAGCAGATGGAACTTTCCAAGCCTAATATAAAATAATTTTACATTTAGGCCTACATTGTTTGGTCTCTAGTACATGATTTTGTATCGTTAGCTGATGCCTATTCGTATCCTTTAGCAATTCTACGTATTAGACAACCCAGAACTGACCCATTGAGGTGTAAACAGACAGAGGAATCTGAAATTTCGTAAACAGCAATTGCAATGAATCATAACTTGCTCCCCATCGCTGTACTTGTATTGTCTTGTCCAAGGAAAAAAATTGACGTCATTCGTTTCTAGCAAATCACAAAGGCCGTACAATAATTTAAAGTGTCGTAAACATTCTATAGAAATCTTAGCGCTTAATGATCTGAGAAGTACGCTTTCTGTACGCTCTCTTGAATTAATTGTTGGATGGTACAAGATCATATGTTACGTTCAATATTATTATTATTTTTGTTTGTAATTCTAAGAAAATACATGATTATTTGTAGTACACAGTTTGGTTTATGAGCGTCGGTTACAAAAACTCAGAAGCCCTCATCACCACCGGGAAATTCATCACTTTCATCTTCCTGCAGGCTCAATGGATGGAATGTACTGTAAGAGTAGGAATTTGTGGTCTGAAAGAGGATCAAATTGAACTGGCAGTATTAGACAGAACACTGTTTTGTTACAGTACAAATGCGTATTGAGATGCTGTGAATTGGATATGCATTATACTTAGCTGTTGTTCACTAACGTCATTCTTATCTGCTCCGAAATCACACTTAAATAACTGTATGCTAGCTAGTTAGCGTTAGCACAGCTAGCCGAGCCTGTTCAGCGCTTTCACCCAGTGCAATGATGGACTACACACACACATCTGTTATGCTAGCTTTGAGTTTCAGATACGATTGATAATATAACTCTACTTTTTCGTGTAGGTGTGTTTTACGGACAATATTTATATATTCCAGATACGCAAGGTGGCATTGTTGGTTAACAATGGCGGCATGTTGTATTTATCATAACGTTGTTAGTACTGGAACTGGAACTAACGTACCGCTTTTGGAGGACGGCAACGCGCTAATCCTTTATGTTTTAACTAGTTGCTGCCTGTGTAAATTAGGTGGCTGACTAGCAAGATAGGTCCAGATTCCCAAAACGGAGAGAAATCAACAAATTATAGCCACATCCTCGTGTTTCGTTTAAATCATGAACAATTGCGAATACCAGCAAATCGACCCGCAGGCACTTTCAACGCCCATACCGACCCTGCCGCCGCCAACCGTTGTAGTGGAGAAGGAAAAAAGGCATAAGGCACGGAAAAAATGGGAAGTTTTTCCGGGCAAGAATCGCTTCTACTGCGATGGACGGATCATCGTGGCTCGACAAAGTGGTGTCCTTCCACTTACTATTGGCCTCATTCTAGTAACCACAGGACTGTTCTTTGTTTTTGAGTAAGTACTGCTTCTCTTGAATTTGCATTGATAATAAATGTTTTCTTTATTAAAATAATCGAATGGTTTCAGTGATGACAACTAAGGACTATATATTTAATGTTATATAAAATAGCAGTTTATCGAAATTGCAACACTGACGTGCGTTGTGCAATTAATCATATTGAGGATGCAATATTTTTCAAACACATCTCCGCTGTTTCCTGCACACGTAAAGCCCTGCCCACTGTTACAGGGCGTTTTGCGTGCTGTTCTGTTCTGTTTGTTCAAATGCATTCATTAATAATGCTGCTTGCTACTTTTCAATAAGTAATTATATTGCTGATTCCCACAGTTCACCAAAGGGCATGATTTCGTTGGAATTGTTGGAAATCTTAGCACATGAGAAAGTGTACCAATGTATTAACACTATCTAAGTGGCTTTGGATATGAGCATCTGCTCAAGACTACAATAACTTAATCTTAAGTGTCTTGTTGAAATGTGTTACATCTGCTGAGACTAAGCGACAAGGTGATTAAAAGATGGAACGTTGTTTAAAACCCAGTTATTTGGTTGCTGAATGATAAAAGTGGCAATTGCTGGGAATTGCTAAGCATCTCACAATTTTATCACAATTGTATGACCCTGTGTCATACAACTTCAAACTGATTTGAGTTGAAGATCGTGACGAGCCTTTGCCACGGGCATCCATGCCTAGCCATTTTTCTTATTTGCACACTGTTCTTTCACCCAGGAAGTTATGTAGGTTAACATGAGGGCACACTCACTCATCAGACTCCTGAGGAAATTGCTGGAGTGATGAGACCAGGAAATCCCTGCTGGTTATGCCTCCCCCGCTCCCTGGGGAACGCTGGCAAATTTGCCTCACCCGTGGATTTTCCACGCCCTTGTCAGCTGGAGTTACAGTCAGACCGAGCCATGAGAACTAGTTTTGATTAGTGGTGATACCATACACTGTGGGCCAAAATGAAATGGTCTGTCTAAAAATATAGAAAAAATACAGGATCAACTATACATTAACTTACTGGTGTTTTGGACAGGTACTGGAAAGTAGCACCAAGTAGTATATGATGTTGTCAAGTATATGACATTTCAGTTGTTCATTTCTCTGCCAACTGCTCTTCTCACCCGGATGCTTAGATTTTGAAGATGGCATGTTGTAGATTCAGTTAGCATATCCTCTCCCTTTCATAGTAACATACTTGATCGTGCTCTGGGGATTTTCACTCCCTTAAATGTTATTATCCTACAGTTGTTTTTGAAGAACCTTTGTCTGGATTTTGCTTTGAATGTTCCTTTGTCTTCATTATGTGTTTGTCAGGAATTGTACTAACCAGCTTTTAGTCCTCCCAGACACTGGTGTATTTAACCAGAAGTCATGTGAAGCTCCTTAATTGTACACAGTTGGACTCTAGTCAAATAGGCTAATTTCGTGACATGTAGGCCTAAAGAGAATTGTTTGCGCTACAGCTCATTGAGTTTTATCACAGCAAAAGGGGTGAATTCTTATGTAGTCAGTTAATTTTTTAATTCGTAAATGATTTAGAGCAATTTGCGGTTATTGTTTTTCATTTTGTCTATGGACTTTGTATTATCAGTTCCAAATACTGCTGTGTAGAGTCCGTTGTGGCACGCTCCACCCCAATGCGAGTAGTGGCCGTTTGTAACTTGTTCGTTTTAAATGTGAAGTGAATTTGTTTTCAGCTTTTTCATTTTTATGACGGTCCTAACCTAATGTGCCATAATTCTCCCTTGTCTGTTTGTATCAGACATTTGGTGAGCGAAGTGATTGGAACCAAATTTGTAATAAAATGCAGGAGTGAGTTCAGTTCTGCCTGTTGCTATCCGCCAATGTTCAATGCAGTTTATAGGTGACAAATTATATTAAATGTGACAAGCCTGACAATCCAATTACCATCAAAGAATAGCATGAAATGCACTCATAAGCAGCATGCAAATGTACTATCTAGAAGAGGTTTCTGCAACCTATTAGTCTTTTGAACTGCATGAACACGTGCTAATTGCACTGACCTGCTTATTGTCCTCTTTGTCCTGTTCTCATAGCTGTCCCTTCCTGGTAAAGCACTTGACTGTGTTCATTCCTGCCATTGGAGGAGTGCTGTTTGCGTTCGTGGTCATCTCTCTCCTTCAGACCAGCTTCACTGACCCTGGCATCTTGCCCCGGGCCACGCCGGAAGAGGCCGCCGATATTGAACGGCAGATCGGTAAGGGCAACATAGGCTCCCAACGCAACGCAACGATTTGCTTCTGGTGGTTGTTGGCGCTGCTGGTGGTTGGTATTTGTGCGTGTGTGTAAATTGGGGGTCAGCCCCCAGGGCTAGTTTCATCTACCACTGCTGTTTAATTGGGTGGAAGTTGAAGGACATTCTGGCCTGATTGCAGTGGGATGCCACCAGCATAATGTGTCTCTCGCAAGCACACGTGGTGTGGTCTCTCTGTTCCTCTTTCTCTTCCTCTCTCCGGTTCTTTTTGGAGTGGCAACTTTTATTTCTGAGGAGAGTGTACAGAGTTGAATGAGTAGTCGGTGATGTCATGCTCTTGTATGTTTCCATTAGCTTGACTGAGCTTAATTTTCGATCATTTTATTACATAGCTGCTTTTAAGGAGTTTCAGAAAGTTCTTATCAAGATGTTATTATTCAGTTCTGAATAGCTGCCTAACATTATGCTATCGATCCAACTTTGGGACTTAGAGTTGCTCTCTTAAGAGTACTTAACCCTGTGAATGAGCTTATGCTGTGGACTGAAACAGACCACCAAAGTAAGGTGAAACTTTCTGCTGTGATGTGACTGCCAGGCACCCAGAATGCTTTCCTACATTACACTTAGCCTGTGTTGATTGACTTCCTCCACATTGACTTGGTTTTAATGGACACCACTCTGCCAGCAATTGAACCTAACAGCGTTCTACTGCCTGGATCAAAAGCTGTATTGTTGGGTGTTCTGCCAGCCCAGAGCTATTTGGAACTGCGAGGAGTCATGTCTGGATTAAGTGTTATTTTTTCACAAACACCTTGTGTACTAACGGTTTGGACTCATTTACATTTTTCCCCCCAGTCAATTCACGAAGTGCATGAACGTTTCAAATTAAATTATTTTCAATTGGTTTGGTTCACTTTCTGACTTGACACTTAAGCATTCACTTGAGCATTCATCTTGGCTAGCTTACTTCAGCCTGTACAAGTCTGTATCTTTTAGGAATGCGATTGTCTTTAAGCGGCAGCATCCTATTTTGAGATGTAGTCAGTTGTTAAATTATATTACATAGCTTGTATTATATCGTAATAACCAAATATGGCCTATTAATGCTACAGTATACAAACCTGTAAAGGCCCTGAATGACAACTACTTTTATATACTGTGTGTTATTGGCTGAGGTTTTGGTCTATTCTGTTAGGTCTGTTTAAGACACTGCTTTTCCCCCCCAGTCTATAGCCATAATGGTTATCTAAAAACTGGGTAAAAGGTTGGAGGAATGGGAGTCTTACTCAGAAATTTAATCATTGCTTTATTTTCTAGTTACCAATTTAATAGCAAGCTTGGCAGCTGAAACATCGGGATAAGCTAGCTACATTAACTTGATTTATAGTCAGGATTGCCTTAAGTTATGAGGGAGATTGGCATCCAATCAGAGCTAGCTGAAGCCAACTTCATAATGTTTCTTTTTGAATTGTTCTTCATATTAAAAACTTAAGCTGTCCAACACTCAGTTTGGTACTGAGACTAAACAGTAGGCTGTCAAAACAAGTCAGTTCCCAGTGATTTATGGGGTCCCACTCCCATAGGCACCACCACGACATAATCTGATCTTGACTGCTTAGCTCATTGACTTCCATTGGAATAGAATTTTGGGAGCTGGAGGTCTTGCTGGCTTTCATCTTTGCTGCTGTACACTTCCTTAATGATGGAATCCATGCACCTCAGAAGGAATCACTTACTAGGGAGACTAGAACCAGGACCAGGCTTTTACCCTGGTCCTGGACATGTTTTAATAACAATTTGGAGTAAAAACTTCTGGTCGAAATCCTGTTTGGGTTTGTAGTCTTGGCCCACTGGACAAAGTTTACATTGACTGCCTTTTACCCCCCTGTCCACAGATAGCTCTGGCTCTTCTTCCTACCGACCCCCTCCCCGCACCAAGGAGGTGATGATCAACCAGCAAGTAGTGAAGCTGAAGTACTGCTTCACTTGCAAGATGTTCCGTCCACCACGCACCTCCCACTGCTCCCTCTGTGACAACTGTGTGGGTACGTACCAGAGGCGGAGGGACATTCAATGAGGGGTGCAGATATTGATAGACAGACTTCTTTACACCATACAGTCCCAGTAATGACCTGTAACAGTGTTTATGTTTAGTTTATGTAGGGACTATATAGAGGATTTATTAATGATGCTGGTTTCTTCCACGATGAAAGCAGGGCTACTCAACTGGGACCCTTTTCTTAACTTTGTTCAGTGTATTTTGCTATTAAAAGGAGCTTGAGAGCTTTTTTTACTGTAAATATTGGTTATTCGCCTCCATTGGTGGTACAATGTTATGTTAGAAAATCTGATGAAATGCATTTGTCTGATCGACATACAATATTATTTTTTCAGAGTAGACCATTTAGACCTACATTATTATTTTCATAAATCTACCAGGTTTTTCTACTTTTTTGGTGTCCAATTAAAAAAAGTTTGATAGCCACAACTTTCTTGCATGTTTCTGAGAACCCTGTTATTGATTAAAGGAGTGTTTCTTAAATTTTCTGTGCAACGATTTGTTTACATCATTGTGAGCACTTTCTTTGTGAAGATATGAGGGAGTTCTCTCATGGAGAGCAAAATGTATATCTACGTCAACTGTATCTCTTTCCTGCTTTCCACCAGAGCGATTCGACCACCATTGTCCCTGGGTGGGAAACTGTGTCGGGAAGAGGAACTATCGTTTCTTCTACACCTTCATCGTCTCACTGTCCTTCCTTACAGCCTTCATTTTTGGCTGCGTGGCCACACATCTAGCCTTGCGTACGTAGACTGCACTACAGACAGTTGGTAGCTGCCCTGGCTGGGGGTTGTCTTCAGTAGATCCTGGCCTGAAAGTCCTGGTTTGGTGTTACTGTCTTCCATTTTCCTTCCACAGGGGCGCAAGGAGGGAGGGGCCTGATGTTTGCTCTTCAAGAGAGTCCGGCAAGATATCCTTTTACCAAGGATCTGTGTCACTTATCTGATCCCCTTTATAAGACCTGTAAAGTTATGATACTAAACTGTCATTCACTTTAACCCGTTCCCTTTTTGTAAACTTACTGTCCTCACTGGTGATATTTTGATACTGAAACCATATTTGTTGTTCTTGACTTTTCCTGCACTGCTGTGGAGCTGGTGATATGCTTCTTTTCAGTTTGGTCCATTTTGGGCCTCTCAGGCTTCCATACCTACTTGGTTGCTTCTAATCTGACCACAAATGAAGATGTGAGTAAATGCAGAATGGATGATTTGCCTGTTCTTTTAGAAAATGTATTTTTGTACCGGTATTATACATTTTAAATGGTTTTCGGGCTGTTCCCAGCAAAGTAGCTATGTAGCATGAAGGGATACTTTAATATTCTGAATTATTTAATGCTTCACTTACATTAATTCGGTGATTTTGTTTGCCTGATGTTTCATGTCAGTTGTATTTAGCATTTAGTTAGCTTAGCACTGTTTCAGCATGTCATTGATGGATACTAATGAGCTGTACTCATGTTTGTTACTTTTATACTGATAATTGTGAGAAATTAGATAAATCCTTGCTGCCAGCTACTATTTGCAGTGGCAGGGTTGTGGGTTTTAATGATTAAGTATGTAGTTGGATTCACTCCCCACCGTATCCGGTTTGCATTGGTCTCTGAAACATTGCACCTAAACTAGAAAGAGGACTGTTGGTCAGTATAATGTTGCTTGTGTTCCCAGATCAAAGGCTCCTGGTCGGGGAAGAGTGGTGCCGAGGACACCGTGAACCCATACAGCTACAACAGCATCATGGCCAACTGCTGTTCTGTTCTCTGTGGACCCATGCCTCCCAGGTGAGGTTTTGATAGGGTTCAAGTCAGTCCATTTGGGATGAGATTTAGAACCCATTCAATTGAAATGGCCTACTTGTTTTATGATAATCGGGGAACAATTTAGTCATTGTTGTGCCTTGAACCGATTAGACAGGAAACTCGATTTGCCGCGACCCTGGATCCAGACACATCTGACTAATATTTTTCCCCCATGTCAGTTTGATTGACAGACGGGGCTTTGTGCCAGTGGAAGCGTCGTCCCAGACATCGGCCCCGGAGATGGAGCTGGCTGTCAGGAAGGAGACAAATGTGGTAGGAGGGCCTATGCTGTCCCAGCTGCCCCCCCATGCTTTTCAGGTTCTCCCTTCCCACGACGTACCTGCTCATCTCTGCCCTAAATCCTGACAGCCAGACTGACAAACCCCACTTGTTGCCTGCTCCAGCCTCGTGACAACCCCCTTTAGACCCCTTATGACTTAGTCCCACAAAACAGTATACAGTCGACTGGATTACTGTTGGTCAGAATCTAGTACACAGTGCAGTAGACTGTATTACTGTTGGTCAGAATCCAGTACACAGTGCAGTAGACTGTATTACTGTTGGGCAGAATCTAGTACACAGTGCAGTCGACTGTATTACTGTTGGTCAGAATCCAGTACACAGAGCAGTAGACTGTATTACTGTTGGTCAGAATCCAGTACACAGTGCAGTATACTGGATTACTTTTGGTCACAGTCCAGTACACAGAGCTGTGTACTGCAATAACGTTGATCTGGATCTGGTATTCAGGGCATTACAGCGAGTGACCATAGCAGAAACACCAAAAACACCTCTTCTCACTGTTGCTGTGTCTTGTTGCTGGTGGCCCTGCCTGTCCCGTCATTCATTCTTCAAAGTAGTAGTAGTTTTCTTGAAAGAGGAAGTGAAACCTTCTGCTTTGACCAAATGTTAAACTAGCTCAACTATTAGTAGTCCAGGCCATCCTGTCTTAATGTTACAATTGAGCAAGTAGCGGTTCAGGGTTTTCATGGGCCACTAGATCGATGTCTTTCAGTCCAGTGATATAGGAAGTGTACATTTTGACTTCATATGACCGTAGCTTCAGTTCCTTTTGGTCCCTGTTGGTATGAAGTTAAGGGAAAACCCATTAATGAAACCTTAGTGCTGAAATTTTATTAAAAGCTGTTTGTTTACAGAGTACCAATGCCACTTGAGTCTAGAACGCAGTGGTTGTCCAAAACGACATACTGTCTGTGGAGGGTTTCTGCCACTCCCAAGGATTCTGGGTCTTCAGGTTTGCACATAAGCGATAGGTACAAGTAGCCTAATTCACCCTCACCTTGCCTTTTAGGATGTGAAGGCTCAGTCCTGTGAAGGTTTGGAGAGGAGTCATGACCGTTCTCTGTATTGGATCAGAATGTAGAATTTTGGCAAACATGTTGATGACCAACGCAGTTACTACTGCTGTTCGACCTGGTGCAAACATGTCTGCACATTAACCATATTTCTATGTCTAAATTGAATGTGGAAACCTCCCTTTAGTTTTCAGTCACTCTGCTGAACTTGAGGAGGTGGGTGTATTGCTGCACATTGCACACAGTATAATTATGGTTGTTTACGGAATGTGAGAGAGCAGTTGTTTATATATCTAGTGGTTTCCGGCGGTTGTCTCTGTTTTGCCTGTGTCTGATCCGACGTGTGTGTGTGTGTGTGTGTGTTACATAATGGTATGGTCAAGTTACAAAAACACACAAACTACCTTACACTTTTTATATTATCCCGGTTGCCTTTATTTTCAGGGTGTTTATGACATTTTGGAATATATTTTGTCCGTTTGAAATGTACAGTATTGCATTTTGTATTTTATAAAGAAAATAAATACTTTTAAGTACATAAATAAAAGTTGTTTTCAATAATTGCCGTTTTTTACATACTCCTTTGCCCATAGTGATAATTACCGTGTGAGGGTACAGTTAAAATCTGGTGTGAACCCTCGCTTTGTTACTTCAGTTACTGTCTTATCTCTACTCTTTCCCTGTTCACCGCTAATGTGTCTTTCTGTGCTTGTTTGTTTGTCCTGTCATTAACCCCCCGCTAGGAGGACAACTGTGTGGACTTTGCTCTTTCCTGTGCTGGCTAATGAGCCAGGTTGGTGCAGACAGACAGACAGTCATATAGGGTGGGAGTGAGGGGAAAGCAGGAGAGTTTGGTGACATTACCCTGAGTAGTGATAGAAAGCAGTGCGGTGTGTTTGTCTGGCTGTTGTGTCTGCGTCCATTCAGGAAGTCAATGTACTAAGTTGACGACGAAATAAAGGCCACCCAGATGCAGTAATGTCAGGGTGTCTGGCCGGCCCTCTACCTGGATGTCTAGTCTGCTAGTGGCCTGGCTGTCTTCTCAGTGCTCTCCCTGTAGCACTGCTTATTCCTATCATGTCAGGCTGGATCTCATCGTACACCCAATCAGCCTTTCTCCATTGGTATCTGTTTGCTTCTTGTGATTGAAAAGTATTCGTCCTCTTTGATTTATTTCATGAAATGTTGTGCATATTTTGACTGTAAATGTGGTCCGATCTTCAACGCAAACTTTATAAGTGAAACGATCCATTTTATTTCACTGATAATCTACTCATTATTCAGACCGTGACCCAGTTGATGGTGTGGCAGGACCCGTAGAGAGCAATTCAAACTCAGCCACAAACGTTGCTGAGCTTAAGCAGCTCTGCATGGAAAAAGTGGGCCAAAATAGTGAATGTTAAAGATCAATCCACAACTAAAGTGTTTGGTAGCAGTAATTGCTGCAAAAGCTGGAATAACCAGTTTGTTTATTCACTTTAGTTCCCTTTATTTGATATAAAGATTTGGTTGAAGATCGGAAAAAATATGCACCCACAAAAATAATTCTGAAGAAGGCAATGCTTTTATCTGAAAATATTTATGCTTACAACAGACACTTATTAACTGTCTGCAGTAAAAATCTCTGATAGCTTATAGGAATACGGTGTTCCCACCCTCTTTTGTGTTTAGATTTGAAGCATACGTTCCACAGAGAACTTCCCTCTGTCACTAGGTAGTACCATGAATTCTATTGTTTTGAAATCGTCACTGTGTTAATTCACTGTGCACTTCTCCGCCTTACACAGATCATTTGTCATTGATCTACCGTCAGTACGACACAAGTTCCACCACACTTGAAAGACTTGAAATACCGTTTTATTTTCACAAGGCTCTTACACAAACACATTGTAATTTTCTATTTATTTTTGTATGTTTTTACTTCTTAGTGGGAAATCAAATCTTCAACTTTACTGGGCCTTGTATGTTGCCTGTACTTTATATCATTTCTTAGGATCATCTCTAGTTTCTCCACTTAACTGGTCAGACGTTCTGTACTCATGCTGGTGTGTTATGTTTACTTTTCTTTTTCAAAGTAGCTTTAATTTGTCATTTTTGTGAGTCCAAATTTTGAGGAACAGAACCGACCAGTAATGTTTTTCTCAATTGACTGTCATTGTTTAGTGAACATCAGAAGGTTTTGTCTCTCAGGGGAAATATATTTGTTTGCTTGGCTATGGGTCACTGCTCAACACAACTGTCTGCTGCCTAGCTATTGAAATAACTGCATGTCCACCCTGTACCTGTTTAGTGACTTAGTGTAGTGCTTGATGAGAACAACTTTTGCTCTGCATGGCCCTTTCCTCCTAGAGAATTTCTGTTCTTAAACCCTGCTCTGTTTTTTCCTTTTATCTAAATCAACTGTTATTCTGTTCTTTACTTCTCACTTAATTCTCATTGACTTTTTTCTGGCTATAATGTTTTTCCTTTTCTCTCTTATCGCTGTCTCCTTTTCTCTCTCTGCATCACTCTTCTCCCAGTGCACACAGGGACCGAAAGACCTGTTGGGTTCAGCCTCTCGCTCTCCATGCCCCACGACGGGGAAACCCCAGCCCACTGATGCTTCCGACCCTGCGGTGACCTTTAACCCCGCTCTGATCTCTGACCCCGCCGCCGTGCCCTCTCTGACCTGTGGTGGCCGCCACCACAGTCACACCACCAGCCCTCCAGACGAACCCCGCCACCACCACCACCACCACCATAACCGGCATCACAGGACCCGGTCGAGGCGGGGCGGCGGCAGCAAGCGGGCCGCTCTCCACATTTCTAACCCGGCTTACAATGCCAGCCTCAGCCCCCCCACCTCTCCGGGCCCGAGGCCTAGTCACACGAGAGCGCAGGACCATAGACAGGACAGTTTTGTCGCGCCGCACTGACGGTGTCACCTATATTCGCGGTATATATTAACTGAATGTACCTGTGCTAAACCTCTCGGCTCTGAAGCTCAGCATGCTGTACTACAGTCTGGTTGGGCTCGCCTGACTTATGGAGAACGCTTGAGGCGAGAGACCGAGTTTGGATGCAGTCGGTTGCGTCCTCAGGTCCGGCAATGTTTATTTTCCCCAGTCTTCAGTTGTCCAATGTTGACTGTCACATGCCCACATGAGCCATTACATCTGGTCTTTAGCCAATAGCGTTATTTGCCTGTTGTTGCCTGCTTGGATGATTCTTGCCCATGTCCTTCTACCTCGGTCAATAGCTAGCTGTTTCTTGCCCACAGGACTGCCTGGTTCTGCACCATGGCCCAGGCACAGACAATCATACCATGCTAAGAATCTATTTTAGCATTTGTTTTGCCCATTCCAATATTCATTGGATCAGTCACAGAGTGCCTGTTTGCCTGCTTTATATAGAAAGCCTCAACTCTATCTGTGGAAGGGATACATTTTTGTTAACAGGGTCGCGTTTAGAGCAAAGAAGTCGGCCTAATGAATAAAAAAAACATCAGATGTAAGTGAATTGTTAAACTCCCATTGTTTTCCACAAAAAGCACAAAGAGAATATTGGTATTTTGAGTAGTGAACATAGCTGATCATGATGTTCTTTGTCTTTTGGCAAAGGAGGGTAATATATGACCTAGACAAAAAATTGTAATCTGTTATGCAAGAACTAAATCAGGTGGATGACATTGATTCTAGAAACCCCATTTAATAGTACTACGTTGCGATTTCTCTGAACGTGCGGAGATCCCTACATCGATAACAGTACCTCTCACGCCAGGCCGAAGCACACTATAGGTGACTAGTAATCACATGGACGACTGAAATGAATTGGCAGACAAGGGCATCTTTTTTCGGTTTCATAACCACTCATTCACCAAATTATTCAGTCAGTACTGCAGTATACCTCAGAAATGCCTCACTCCACACCAGAACGTTCTTTCTCTTAACTTACTCAGCATTGTTTCTTGTGTAAACCTCTAATACTTCTATATGCTATATCTGAGATCCGTTAGCTGTGTTGTACATTGCATGTGGTTGCCTCATGCCATGTCCACATAGTCTTTCGCTATTAGGCCACATAATATAGCACGCACGAAATGGGTGTTCCTTAATTCACAAACGATGCAATGCGTGGATCAGCCCTGTTCCTTTAGCATTACTAGACCAATTTTCCCCCTTGTTTTATGTTTTCGTTCGCAGTTTGACATCTTATACTCTGTGATAAAATGAAAGGGAACACCTTTCAGATTGAGGTCTGTCTGTGCGTGTCGAAGTTTTAATTATTTGATATGCAAGTTAAATGAAGAAGTCCGTACTGATACACTTTGTTACGTCTACTGCTGTAAAACCTCCACATAAAATGCTGTGAACTGCCGTTGACCTGGAAATATGACCCATACTGAGTCAAAGCACACAATGCTCACTAATCACTTTCACAAACATACAAGTAGAACTTTATGGTTGAATTAGACCGTTCATGCTCACATCAACTAGAATAGAGAAGTCAAGCCATACTTTTATTTATATATATATTAGGTGTTTGTTTTTTCATTGTTTCTCTCATCACATGATTAATTTCCATTGACGAGGAAAACAATGCATTGTAGTATTTTATTTTACTTGTTTCCCAAGGGCTTGTGGTTTTTTCGAAGCCAATTGATAAAATAAGGATTGACAATAAAAAGCACTGACCTGAGAAGTTACTCTTTGTTTATTCATTTTCAGTGTATACACGTATTGTTTCCAAAAAAACGTAACACTCTACTTTGACTGTTTTTTCTGTTCACGTGCAGTTTGAAGTTAATCTGAAATCTATCGGCAGGCAGGATAACTTAGTGATGAATGTTTGGGCCGGAAACCCCAGTTCAAACCAGGTGACGACCCCTGTTCTGTCCTTGAGCAAGGCTCTAAACCCTGTCTTCTCACAGGCTGTTGATGTTCCTTGCCTTCTCATCTGGTGAAGCCACAGTAAAAAATGGTTTGCCTTGTTCATGTATAATGAGTCCACCAGATGGCGTTGGTTGCAATCAAATGGTGACTGATCAGAACACCTACTGGACTGCAGTACACATGTAACTAACAAAGACTAATGGTGGCACCAACATGGGAAACTGCTTTACCAAAATTCGACTACTTTCAGGATATATATTGAAGTGATTGTATTATTTGGTCCCCCCGTAGAGAATGCACATTTTGTTTGTATTTTGTCCTAAACATAAGTGTTTGTGTTTGTAATGGTGTTACAGTGAGTAAGCAATTCAAACGTAGTCAACGCTCACATTGCCCATTTAAAAATGGAGTTCATATTATGTAGGCCAACTTGATCAATGTGTTACATGATAAAAGATGGGCTACATGATAGCCTTAAGGAACAGGCCTGTGCCTGCATCTTAACTGTAGTTTGCTTTTGCTCTCTAAAAGATGGGAGTTACTTTGAGAATGTCACCACAAACATAGGAACGTCTGACTGTTTGGTCCTCGTAAAGGACCAAATTGTAATTTCTCATAATGAAAAATCTTTATAATTTATAATCCATGTAGCTTTGAACCCTTAGTATTTCTGTTCAATTAATTGCTTGGATTGACTAACAAGATTGTGTTAATAAACTGATAGCAGAGTCCACGCACAGGTTTTAACTTCCCCCGCTCAACTGCCACTCACTGTAATGACACCCAAACCCATGATCCTCTGGATCCATGTATCCTCCTTTTATTACATGGTTCTGGCAGGTTGAGACAATTGAAAGATACTTTCTGGGTGGCTCCATCCATGACTTTTCTAGCTTATACCCATTCTAGCCGTTTGAGTCGCGACACCAGTCTAAAGGTTATGACGCTGCTTCCTTGGCGAGTAGCGCATTCCGTCTCACTTGGACCTGAGACCTCTTATTTGCAAATGAGCGCTCTCCTTCAAGCGTCTTCACGTTTGGCTCCACTCATGTTTGTGCTCAAGCCACAAAAAGGAGCACTCAAAGTGAAAATCTACAGATTCTACATTTATTTTGATGTGGAAGTTAATCAATATGCCCATTGATTCTTGAAAAATATAACAAATACCTCTTAAACTTCGTTCTACTGTTTAAAGCAAGGAAAAAAATCTAATTTGAAGGTCCATAGCGTTGTCTGAAAGGTGGTTACATTTTACCAGCCCCAATGCTCGGCTCATAGCGAAACCGGCAGAGTGGGCTTAGAAGTTGGTTTCACACACATTTGTGTGATCCCTGAGGGAACTGAATCAAAACCTTTGGACCACATTGGCTTTTTTCTTTACTAGTCTTTGTATTATAGTTCACTGACAAAGGGTGAGAGTTGTCAGGAATTCATGAAGGTAGATTCCTACCCCAACTGATGAGGGCTTTGTGTGGTCACATGTAATCTTTACTAATGCTGTTTCTGGCATGCAATCCTTTTTCTGGTAGGATCATTGATTTTCATATTTTTCTTTTATTTACTTTAATTGCATGTGTATGTTTTTCAATCAGGAAATGCATTAAGGGACATCTTTTGAGGAGAGGTTTTTGCTGGCCAACCCTAATAACAGGTTACAGTGTTTATAATAACGAGGACCGGTATCCTGTTTCAGCCATGATGTGGCCAACATGAAATTGTTTTGGAGAGAATGATTGCAGAAAATCATAGTGCTTCCCATTCCTCTGACAATGATCCATGATTGTCCATGCTACATCAACAAAATACTGCTGCATGCCTCCTATTTCAAGCGTGCTGGTAAATAAGTACCTATTCAATGTGGAGTCCTGATCAGTAAAAATAGACAAAATGCTAATTATCCACTCCTAAATACACACCCACACGCCAACAAACACTACAGATAACACAAGTGTCTCATTCCTTTTCATTAGATGACCAGTAGAGATCATGGTGATTGAACATCTCTTTAGTGCTGTCTTGTTCTATGCACTGTGAGGCCAGTCACTACACAAGGCTGTTCGTAGTTGTAGTTATCACTCCAGTGTGGTTCCCTGAACTCTTTCCATTCAACACGAATGGAACAAATCTGATTACATCCAACTGGCCTTGATAATGTAGCTGTTTGCCATGTTAATTAATTGGCAACTGAATATGACCTGAAGCAACTAACTTTTCTAAAAGTAATGCCCATATCCTGGAATTGATTTATTCAGTGATGTTGATTAACTGATTTGGGTAAAGTTTAACTACAAGCCACTAAACTCCTGTGGCTGTACAGATTGTGCAGAACTCCCTGTGTTTTAGGCTGTATGCTCTCCAACTTCTCCGTATTTCATTTTGAGTGATTTATTTTTCACATTACGACCAGGCTTTGTTTAGCTTGTGTGTCAAAAGGGCCCCATCTAAAGTCAGTTATCATCTCAGGAATGTCTCTTAATAAAGGTTAGAATGAAGGTTGTGTGTGCAAACACTTGCTGTGTTGGTGTATCAGCTCATTATAATGTGCGCTCTATTTTTGGTGTGTTGTTCAATCTAAATACCATGTTTCATTTCATTTAATAACACTCTGTTTTTGGGTTCAAATTCGGTCAATTGTTTGGTTTACAAAAATGAGGGGCAGAATAATCAGTCTTGCAGCCATTAAGTTCAATGCATTCTCAGACTTTATAAATAGAGGCATATACTAGATGTACTCAAAGACGGACATCTATGAATGAGAGGTAAAGATAATGTCAGCTATAAAATATTTTGTCTGCAGAAGAAAAAATGATATTTTCCATACTACATACAGCTTTGGAAAAAATTAAGAGACCACTGCTCCTTTTTCTTTCTTTTCCAAAAAAGTCTAAAAGGTTTTTGAGTGAGGAACAGTAGGGGTCAAATAAGGAGACCACTGCAAATTGAACTCTTCTGTTCCTCACTCAAAACCTTCCTTTTCAACTTTTTGGGAAAGGAAAGAAAAGATGCAATGGGCTCTTAATGTTTTCCGGAGCTGTATTCCTGCAGCACTGGGTGGAATTTCTTTTAACGAGGGCAAAGCTTTTTCGATGGCCGAGATGACATCATTCAGAAATATGAGTGACCTTATTTGTCTCTAAGGGACATAGAGGCTGTAGTGACTACAGACCAATTCCTATGAAACAAGTGCCTGTCATAAATCCACTCAACCTGCATATCTATGTCGTCTCTAAACATATACTGGCCATGTGTACACATGAAGTCAAGTGTGGCGCTAGGAGCTCCTCTTTGTTTCATCTTTTTGTCCGTGCTCTTTGAATGATGTGTATGTAAAGAAGGGGTCCTATGGATTCTATTCTGCAGTTTTATTCTGTAAATAATGCACCTCTACACTTCCCTAACTGTCCTTAATTTCTGAAACATCCAAACCTGGTCACTGTTATCCAGCATCTTTCATGAGAAGCCTTAATGTCCTTTGCCCTTTTTCTTCTCTCCCAGTCTTTTTCTTTGACTCTCCTCTCATTTTTCTCCCATCCGGGGCCAGCTTATGTCCTTGCTTAGCCACAGTGTCCTCTTCCTCTCTGTCACTTTACATGTTTTCCGTCAACAATCTGTACCACAGACCACTGTTCCTGCTGAAAGACCCACAGAACCAACCTGGCAACCCGATTGTCGAGGCCTCAAGCCCTTGTGATGGAGGCAGTCTCCCTGTGCCCAAAACGAACGTCAAGAAAAGGAACAAATAGGGTTTATTGCTACCTAGCTAAAACAGTTAATTACATATGGTCTCTGATGTGGAATCGTTTCTGTAGGCCTGTCTGTGAGCAAACTCTGTGGTTCATTGTAAGCTGCCTATTTGACCTCCTCTTTCTTCCCTGGCGTTTGTGGCACTGTACTATACATTGTGAATTTGACTGTGTGCAAGACCACTGTGTGTGTATTTATGTGTAGCCTTGCATGAGGCACAAGTGAACATAGACGCAGGGACAGGAAGTTATAGGTCCTTACACAAGCAGAAAATGAATATGTAGATATGCAAGTAAACAGAGCAAAAATAACGGCAGTATGTTTGTAAGGTTGTTTTTCCTCTTCCGCCTAGCAGTGATTTGGCAGATGGCAATTGCATTCATCTTCGTACTACGGTGTTGTGTGGTTGTCCCGCCTAACTATCTCAAGATGAATGCGCTAACTGTAAGGCGCTCTGGGGAAAATGTTATGTGAAATGTCATAGACCGCTCACTTGTTCACACTTTTTATTAACAACTCAGTAAGGGGCACAAGGAGACTGAATGCTGTTTTGGTCAGCAGGAGTGTGTATATATTCTCCCAGTAGGCCAGAGGAGAGGGACTGAGTGGAGTAGAGATCTGTCCTTGTTTTAATACCTATGCTAGTGGCCAAAACGATCGGAACCCTTGTACTTTTTTGCCACCCCAGAACAATCCAGAGATTTGTCTCGAATCATTTCTGGGTGTGTTTTGAAGCGCGTTCGCTGACAGTCCTGGCTGGAAGACCGTGGCTAAATTTGATCCGGCACCCGTTGGATTTGTTTCATTTTGTTCTGGCATCTATTTTCCACGGATCTGGTATCTGTCGCGCATTATTTGTTTTGTTACGGTGTTCACTTTCTGCTGTTGCCCGCTACGGATGAGCTTCAGTCGTGACAATTTCCTTTCTCCGAGTCACGCTGTAGCAGGTGAAAAGAGCTGCTCTTATTTCCTTCTTTGCTCATTGCAGTATTCCACGCGGCACAGAACAGGAGAATGGCAATTTCGGGATATTGTGGGAAATAAAATTAAATATCAAACACAGAAAAATTTACTTCTATGTCCTTTATTTCAGCAGGATTGCATAGAACCCTGACAGCTCGGAGCTCCATTAATATTCCAGTCTGTAACCGTGGTCGAGTGTCTACTGAAGGTAGTTGGTTTTGTTGAAGCCTTTGGTCTTGTAACAGGCTTTCCTCACACTCATTGTAGTCACTGTACATAAAACTGTCCGGCCTGGTTTTATGTGCAGAGAAACAAGCAACTTCTGATCACTCAGTGGTTCTCTGCTCGTTCTCACCAGCCTGATTGAATTAGGGAATTCACAGGGGTGTTCAGGTTTTAAGTGATGAAAAATCACCTGCTTGAAATCAAATAAAGGATTGAGACCCATTTTTGGGGGTTTGTTCAATTGCACACCACAGAAATACAGCACATACTGTGCATGGATTCCCCAATATTTGTTTATTTCATCAGTTTCTTGTAGAAATGGTGCCTTTATTTTGAACGTGCCAGGACTTCTGGCCATGTGGGTACTTGGTCTAGTTCCCCTGTGGTGAGGCGGCAGGTTGACTGGCTCTGTTTAAATGGTTACTTTCTTCTCTGATGGATTATCTGTGATCCACTTAGTCCTCTGTGTAACCTGCTTGTCCTGTCTACACTTTCCTTCACTGCAAATCAAGAGCTTAACACTGATTCCACTTTCCCTTTTTCCTGTTACTCAAATAGCCCTTCCTGTATGGTTGCCAAGTCAGTCACTAAGAGTTGGATCCTTGATTACATGGACAGATTCTTGGATTATACCCAGCCCTTCTGAGCACCTCGTCAACAGGCAGTTACCCACAACGCATCTGCCAGGCACAACAACCAGTCCAAGTTGGCAATATTCACCAAATCATTTTAAGGGAGTGACTACTGAGTGAAGTATTTATCATCTTTTGATTTAAGTGACTACAAATGCTGAGAATGCTGCCTTGCAAATGTTAACTTGTTTAACCATCACGTCTAGCTCTAATGCAAGAGGGTTCATGCTCTTTCATGACATGGTAAGTGAATGAGTAATGAGGAGTATTCTGAATGCTGTGGAGCGGAGCGGAATTAGGTTAGAACACGAAGTGTTTAATACATTTTTGAGTTTCTGCAATTTCAACAGTGAGCTCTGGTCGTTAGCTCTGGCAAAAAACACCTTGTTTCCTTCATCACTTCTTCAGATTCAGGCATAGCCTGCGCAATGGCCTGTCAAAATGGGGAGTCATTCTTCTCTGAGAGCCCACTTCAAAATCAAACGCTCCATTATGTGATTTCTAAACAAGATAGAAACTGAACTGAGCAAATGCCTTAACTTAAATGCATTGAGTGAGCGTAGAGATGTGGAGAAGAGCAAAATGGATGTTAAGAGCCCAGGGTGGCTTTAGGCAGCCAATAGAGACAACAGTAGCCTACTAGGTGGCGCAATCATAACAGTCCCGACAGCTAAGACAACCATGCAGTGAAAGCAATTGCATATAATTCAATTTCAATATCATGTCTTGCCGGCTGTCTTGTTTCTGCTCCAACAATAACAACTATAAAAATGTTCCCCTAAAGTGCGCGTGTGCGCGTGTGCGCGCGCGGGGGGGGGGGGGGGGTCTAACTATACTCATGAGGACCAAATGTCCCAGGGTCAAACTTACAAATACATTTTAGTGTTAGAATTTGTGTTTATTTAAGGTCCAGGCATTGTTGGTTAAGTTTAGGGTTAAGGTTAGGCATTACACCTAGGTAAAGTTTAGGCATGAATGTTACTTTGAGGTTAAGGTTAGTGTTAGATTAGGGTAAGGGTTAAGATTAGGGCAAAGGAGCTTGCAATTTCTATTGTCTGGTCCCCATGAGGTTAGCTGTATAAACGTGTGTGTGTGTGTGTGTGTGTGTGTGTGTGTGTGTGTGTCGTCTGTTGGTTGTGTGGTGAGGTGCCAGGGAGGGCATTAATAAAGGGCTCTTGAGTGTGTCATCTGTGGGCACTGTAGTGGCCTGGGGTAGGCTGTGTGATTTCATGTTTGTCTGTGAAGAGGCTGCCAACATCTGGTCTGCTATGAAAGGTGGGTCACAAGCTACAGTAAGAGAAATATGAAATCTCTCTGTTTTACCATGGAAGTGATAGAGTCTCTGTTTTTACCTTGGCTTCTCTGTGTGTGTTTCTCATGGGCAGTCCCTCTCTATGTACATATGTGTGAGCTCTCGTATGTATGTAGGTCCGTTCTAACTCAGTGAAGTACACAAAGGCCCACCATGTCTGTTTCCTATATAAAGTTCCTTTTCCATTTTGGTTTTCACAACTCTGAATTACACAATGAAGGTGTTTGATTTAGAGCACAATAGCCCAACCCTGTTCCCATACAGTCAGGTATGTTTTCTTTTCAACCCAATTTGGGACTTACCTGGTTATCATCCAGGTAATCATTAAAATCAGCTGTGCTACATTTGAGTTGGGGAGTAAATTTACAGGACAGTAGATCTCGAAGAACCGGGTTAGGCAGCTCTGGTAAAGCGAGATCGAAGATGAGGAGCTATCTCTCCTGGTTGTCTCTGTGAGATAACGGATTGCGTCAGGGAGATCATTGTTATGGTTGTTCTGCATGATTATTTCTCTAGGATTTGACTGTTTCTGAAGTCACCAGCTATAGTGTTTGAGCTTTAAGTGATAAGTACTGTGTAGTGGAGGCTGGATCTTCTGCACGTGGCCAGCTATCTGCTATCCGTCATAAGTCTTTCGCAAGTAGAGCTGTTTAGATATGGGCTTGAATTGGAACCAGCCAAAAGCAAAAAGTCAACATCCCTTTGTGTGCTTGACTTAGCTTGGATGTGGGAGGGTTCTTTTCCTGTTTCCTTGACATTGTTTTGTTTTTGTTTGTTACTTTTCAAATACTATTTTTTTTCACCTTTACAACTGTTAACATCAATAAAACCTGTTGATATCAAAATTTGAACATATGGTCATTTTCCAGATGAGAGGAAAAGATGAGTGGGAGGGATGTAGAGAGATAGGCGGTTGGGTTGGAGGTAAGGAAGGAAAAAGGGTTATGAAATACAGCAAGATGCTCCACACCCAGCTAACGACCATCTCTCTCTTTTCACCCGGCTGTCCCTGGACAGCTCTCCCAAACAGATAGGGCTTATGGCAACCATATGGGCTCTGTTCTTTCCTGTCTGTCTGCCCAAAGGAAATGGGACCAGGGTTAACCCGACCACCTTAAAAAAATCGTACATTATTGTCCCAGGCTGGAGAATAGATGAAAGGGGACTTTTATTACGTTTTATTTTTTAATGCATTTATATTATGTATCTCGTATATACATGTCCTTATTGGAGGTGAATCAGCTGAAAAGGAGATCTTTAAACTAAGTGTAATGTTGTTTAGTTAACCGTGGCATCTGAAGTGTAATTAATTTGCAGAGTATATTGGGAAAGATGCCAATGCATGTCCCCTTACTGTCATAGGCTGCAGTGATAGGAAGAGATATGATGCACACACACTCACACAAATCATTCTAATATTTCACATTCCTCACATCTTGAAATTACACCAGAAAATATTCAAGTCTTTACACATTGTCCCTCTTTTCCATTTCCGTATACTGACAGTAAATACTGTGTACCATTGACAGAGCATAGATATACAGAAACTTTCCAGACTGTGTAAAACTAAATGGTTTGTGCCCTGAATGCTGATATAGCAGAACGTTGTCATATGACATTGATCGTTTTTTGTTGGTTGATCATCAGAGATATGACTGTTATTAATGAGTTAGGAAAAAGAAGAGGGTGGATTCAGACTGCGAGTGTATAATGAGCTGCTTGCATGTTCTAAACTGAGACTGAAAAGACATTCCATAATATTCCACCTATAGTCTTGTCCATCTGTCTGTTGAGCATTTGATCAGTTGGAGGGTGGACGATAAACAGAAAGAGTGAGACTATGAGCGTGAAGACCAGTGTCTGTATCCGAAAGTTAAATTGTAACGGAGTTCCAGATGCGGCTTCACTGCACTCCCAAAAATGCAGGTACATAACAAGAACAGTTCTGTACTTTTAGGTACACTTTTGAAGAATGTTTCCTCAAAGGTACAATTTTGGTCTTTGTGGGGACAGAAGAGTACCTTTTGACTAACAGAAAGGGTACCAAGTGAATTAAAACACAAGAACACTAAAGGTCTCAACATATAATTTCTCAATTATATCCTCCTTACCACGTTTTGACACCCAGATAGGATCACACAACCTTTTCTCTGATTAGATGTCAGACCGCTACCTCAAGCTAACGTAAATAAAACAGCCACTGCTGTTCCTAATCTCTGTGCTTCAAGACGATAGCATGTGGCTGGAGTACTGGATCCTGCAATTTCAGGACTGCAGTTCTAGGACACTCATTATTTGCGACGACAGCGCCACCTAGTGAATTGGATGACCGGAAGGCAGTAGTCGACCCAAGCCGGAGGCTGTACTTTCAGGACGGCATTTCTAGAACCCCAGATTTTACACTTGATGAGGCAGTGGAGGCTTTCTCAGGATGTGTGGGTATTTGCGGAGACAATTATACCCACAAAGGAAGGTAATATATTAGAAAATATGTTCAAATTATTAACCTTGGATAATTAAATAACTTAAAATGATATTTCAGTAGGAATTTTACATATTCCATAGGTGTCAAGATTCAGTGTAATTCGATTCAAGGTAAATGAAGTGAGCAAATTAAGGGAGCTAAATGGTCTAAAAGTGGAAAATACATTTCAATGTAGACAGATGTGTGATGCCTGGAGGGGCAGCACAACATTGTCTGGGACTACAGAGAACCAATGTAAACTCTGCAACATGAGCACTGATGGGCTTACCTTAAGCTTCTCACTGGGCAAAGAGGCAAAACTCAACAAAGCATCATGTCCTCATAGCATCAGTAATAAGCTCCTGATGACCTGCTACAAACAACTGGCCTCTGTCTTCTGTGAACTTCTCAACTGTTCCTCGTTAGAACATACAGTTCAGCTCTGTGAAAGACTTCTACCATCTGCCTTGTTACAGAGAACAGACCCAGACTTACCAATTACTTCTGGCCTGTAGCTCTTAAATCAGTGGTGATGAAGAGTTTTGAACATCTGGTACTTTCGCAACTACAAGAGCTGGTCTGGAACCTGGGAGATCAACTTGTTTGCCAACAGGAAGAGCAGAAGTGTAGATGATGCTGCCCTTACATTCATCAAATACACTCCCATCTGGAAAAACCAAAAGCACATGCCAGACTTGTGTATTTCTCTAGTGCCTTTAACACCATTCAAACACATCTGTTGGGAATAAAACTACTAAACATGTCTAAATCCTCTAGTCATACTGTGGATAATTGCCATCCTTACTCATACACAGGGTTCTGTCATCTCCCTGCTCAATGTACATATGCAATATATGTATTCTGTAATATATTTCATTATTTTATTCTATGCGGTATTATATAAAAAAAAAATCTAAGTTCTCTGGGGAAATAAGTTAAACTCCAATCGATTATATTGTATTTGATTTCATGTCATCATGAAACGTGTCTTTGGGTGATGTGGGATGGTTGGGGCTGTGGAGGACCCACCGCTTCCTTCTGTTCTGCTGCTGGTGTTGCACCTCCACGGCAGGATGGATGGGGCTGTGGAGGACCCACCGCTTCCTTCTGTTCTGCTGCTGGTGTTGCACCTCCACGGCAGGATGGATGGGGCTGTGGAGGACCCACCGCTTCCTTCTGTTCTGCTGCTGGTGTTGCACCTCCAGGGCAGGATGGATGGGCTGCTTGAGGACGTTCCCTTTCATGTGGCTGGGCATGCTGGGATGAACGTTGTTGTATTGGACATGGCTGCCAACATTGACCGCATGTCGGTAGTGTTGATCATCTTGTATATACCCGTCTGACGCCACAAACAAAGTTCCCTCAGGAAAATTTGAAAAATTGTTATATGCTATTGTATTTGCTATGGCTTTTGCAGTCACTAGACCTCAACCTGAAATTTGTCATTTTGGAGAAGCAAGCCAAGGACGACTCTGGGGGGCAGATTCAAGATAATATATACATGATTCTTTTTTTTTAATGTTAACCAACAATAACCCCTCCCTACACCACATCCAGACCAACCTCATCACTCCAACCGCCTTCAACCTTCAATGAGAAAGACAGACAGAGAAGCAAGAAAACTAATATATTGACATCTGACTTTTCCTGACCCTTCAATATTCAGTGGTAAACGTCATTGCGGTAAGCAATTTAACCCACATCTGTGAATGGTACATCCTAAAACATACAATGATAGATGTGTTATTTTTAGCCTATATATTATTTAAATGTGTCTGAATGAACAGACAGTAGGCTGCAGATTTGATTTAAGTGACAGACCACATGCTTTTATCGTCTTTTGAAGTTTATTCAGGCCAGCATAGCATAGTTTACTAGTTTACACCTGTCACTTTTACGAATTTAGTCCTAGTTGGCTATCATCAACTTTGCTGTCGGATTCATTTCAAGACACAAAGCGTGATTAACATTCAGCCAACGAGCTAGCTAACATCAACTTTCCTGTACAATTCAAGACACCAGCATTGTTTTATACAAAACACGTGATTCAGTATAGCTACTCACACTCTGATTACCATCCATCTTGTTAATAAACATGCCGTTGGTTAAACCGGTCCATGGTTATCCAATTCGTTATGTGATGCTGTCGCGAATAACAAGGATCCTAGCACTGTGGTCCAGAAACTGCAGCCACATGCTACTCGCTTCAAGCCATTTCAGTCATGGTGAAAAACTATACCCAAAACTCGATGATGTCCCTCTGACAAAACACCACCTTACCTCACACACAAAGCCGCCAAAGCACTTGTCCAAGCAACGCTCATTTAATGTCTGTGCTAGAAATGGTTTCATTGAGAAACTCCAGGGGTTCTGCAGGAATCCCAATCATCTCTAATTCAAAGAGTGTAGAGAAAGAGATGGAGAGACGCCTGAACCAGCTTGCTTATCATTAACACCCACTTACAAAATGTCAAAGCCGTTGTTCTCCAGGGTCACATTGTGGTTGCCAAGGGGTGAAGTACATCCCAGCGATGATGGACTAATGCGTGCCTCAGTGTATACAACACATTAGCCTCGGTCTTCCCATCTCCGCGTGCATCATCTTGGTAAATGTCTCTGTACTGTGTCAACAGAACACTCAGAGCTTCCAATGTAAAGATTGCTGTATAGTTCTTTGGCGGTCAGTTATCTCTTCGTCATGAGTTATGTACTTTATACGTTTTCGCTCCCGTCTGTCACCACCCCGTGGCGGCCAGTGGTCAGGCCTGAACATTCCCAGACAAAGATGATGCTCCTCAGCAGTTCGATTTCATTTTCCACTTTTCGTTCATTTCCCCTACGTTTCCCCGTTCTGTCTTTTAAACTGTAATTATTAACTCTGGCTTCCTGATCCGTCCCAAATGGCGCATTGTTCCCTAGGTAGGATGCTGCTTTTGGCCAGGCTCTGGTCAAAAGGAGTGTACTGCACATGTAGAGGCAATATGATTTCTGGAGCGTTCCGTCTCAGTTTCCGAGCAGACACGTTTGATGGTCGCACTCCTGCGTTTATGAGCTCGGAAAGTTCCTTCTTTATTAGGGGTGTGATCGGGGAAAATCTCAGGATTGTGAGTCGGTCCACATTCTGGTTGGAATCTGCACTCTTACTTTATCCAAATGAAGGGGAAAAGATGTGACATTTTCCTGGGAGTGTGTGTGTGTGTGTGCTCCAGTTTAATATGATTTTAGGATATCACCTCAGATTAAGAAATGCCAAATATTACTGCTAAGGGGATTTTTATCCAGTGAAAAGCTTAATGTCCATCAGTGAGTTTGGGTGCCTTGACTATATCTTCTGTCTAAAGGCCCAGGGAGTGAGTGGCAGGGAATCTCTCTGGTCCCAAATGCTGCTCACCCTGCCATCCATTGTCCAAACCCCTTGGTTAAGGAACGGACAGACACAGGTTGACTGGGTACAGGGAGAGTTTTAACAGTCGGAGGGGTGGATGGAGAGGAAGAGAACAGTGGAAAGACCAGCTGTGATTGATTCCGTGTCCAGACTGTAACAGCTTTAAACTACTAAAGATATTTGTCTCTTTCTTTCCTTCACCATTCTTCTGATAAAGTGTGTGTGTATGTTGTGTGTATGGTGTGTGTGTGTGTGTGTGTGTGTGTGTGTGTGTGTGGTCCTCTGCATGTATGAATGCCTGTTTACGTATCATTGTGCGTGTGTTAAGGTGAAGATTGGGTCAGGTGTCAGGCTTCCAATGATGAATTGAAAGGAAGAGTAAACACTGAGAGAAGAACGGCTGCAGAGCCCTGCAGTGTTAGCGTAGCAGTTCAGAGGACAGGGGGATGACTGTTCCCTCTCTGGGGTCAGTGTTACCCCACTAATGCTGGACTGAGTCTGGGACTGGAGCTGCTGGAATTTGCCACTGTGGTGATGTAAGTCTGGGGCTTTGCCAGCCAACTGTCAGAAGTCAAATACTCAGGTATATCTTTTTAAATTTTGTTTATCTCCCTCACATCAAGGTATGAACTGTTTAAGGCAAATTTGAGACAGCATAGAATATTTGAAAAGCCCCTCAACCATTTTTTTGATCTCCGGTCAATATGACACTAAAATACCCTTTAGAATACTTGCCTACATTGCTTCATTGTGTAGTACATACATCTATTTTCAATTTTCTTGTACAAATGTTTCATATCCATAATATATTACAAACCTTTTGCGCTTAAGAATAAGTTCCTTGGATGCATCTTAAGTAGGTAAGTTGTTTCTGTCCCAACCATAGGCCTGTGGTATTGTTGGTATTCACACTGTGTGAGCGTTGGGGTTGGTCTCCTGACCAGCGGTATTTGTGCCATAGTTTAGCAATATTTGTGCTAGGGCATTTCCAGTAGCTGGGTCAAACCACCAGGCAATTGGCATTCCAACTAATACAGGGCCGAGAGTTTGCCAACTGAGGACCCCAAGTTCACCAACTGGGCTCGGTGTAGTCCCTTCCTTACTTACTGTGTCCATAACGACTGAAGCGAAAGTCAATATGTGGAAGGATTACTACTCAGCCCAATGACAGAGTTGCTGTTGGAAAGTTTAATTCAAACATGGGGTGGTCTTACTTTGAGCCTACCGTAACTTTGGTAAATACAGAGATATGGATTTCACACTGTTAGTATATTCTGGTTTGATGAAACCAAGGGCCACATTGGAGCAGATGTGGAGACAGAAAGAGATGGTGGGTGAGTGGAACGAGGCATCATAGGGGTGGGCTGATCAGGATCTTAATGCATGGTGTTTAATGAGTATCATGTGTGAGCTATTAGATTGTGGTTTCATGTATTTCTTGGACAGAAAAGTGTTTCTTCGAAGGAGCATAGAAGATGAGTTACAGAGACTTGTGCAGGCTCTAAACCAGACAGGACAGGGTGGGCCAGGCTGTTCCACATCACACCGCACCAGAACTCAACCATGAGGCCCTGGAGATCCAGGCAAAGTCAGGACCAGTACTTCAGATATGTGTGAATCCGTATCTAGCCTTTGAAAGGAATCTAAGATTAATTGCTTTTACAAATAAAAATGATTGATTTCAAACAATTATTACTCCAATTCAATTGCAACATCTAAGTTGTAAGGAAACAAGGATAGAATAATGAATTTGTATAGTACTGGAGTGGAAACCAGGGATGACAGACCTGGGATGAGCAGCCTCAGTGGGCCAGGATCAATCCAACAAATAATGGCTCAGGTATTGGAAAATCCAAAGTTTCCTTTACTGACAAACTCAAATTTCAGGCCAAAATCCAATCTCTCTCTCTTCAAGTATCCAAAACATATAAAAATATAAAAAAAGACATATTAATATGTTACATATTTGATATTTTTTTCATATGTAGATTTACCCTCATGTTTTTTTTGTTATCTGTCCAGGATTTAAGTGCATCCAGCCAGTAGTTTTGACTTTCACATTGGCTCCACAGTGCTGCTAGAAAACAACGCATGTCATTCCCTGTTATGTCTGATCCACCCGAAAACATTTAGCCATTGAGCATCAAAACAATGTTTATTAGAAGATCTAGGAATCACATAAAAAATATGAAGTCACTCATCAAGATGTATAATTAATCACAGTCAGTATTACTGTTGTCTATTTTTTGTTATACTAATATTCTTGTCTATTTGACTTGCATTAAAAACACATCAGAGCTGCATATATTACAGCTGAGTTGAGTTGATTTTTTTCTCCATCCTTGCATTGATTCCACATCACTTATCCCTCTCTCGAGTTCCTTCAGCTGTACTTGGCTCTTCTGCTTGTGCTTGTCCAGCATTTTCACTTTCATGTATTTATATTGTTAATGACTTAAAGATGTTACATGTATATTTTTACACCGTATATTGCATAATGTCATAGGGGACAGTTGTTTACATACCCTAATCAAATAGTCTTTTACGAATCATCTTGGTCTGTCTCACAAACTATTGAAAAAAAATCTGTGATTCTACTAGAAGTCATCTGAAACGTTAACAAATGTTATGCGGGTTGGATGTAGTTTAGGCGTTATTAAGGTTTTATGGAAATGTTTTGACATGCTTGGGTGTAAAAGAAAACTAGGATCTATGTGTTTTTCCGATGTTACTCATCTCCGCAATGTCAGAACCCGTCAGGTCCTGTATGCATGGTTGCCAGGCGGTTGACAGTGAACTGTGAAATATGAATACTCCAGAAAAACTGCTCAAATGCTACTTTTTTATATATATTCCTATTTGTGACCGTACTGTATCGACCCCCCCAGGCCCATTAAGAATAGCCCAAATGTGGGGGAAACCTACCCGTCTGGCAACATGAAAAAATCTTTCACCTACAGTACAGTCACATTTGCTGCAGTATTTCGCCAGTGAGCTATTTAGTGTATGAGCTCATTATCATGTTTTACCAGGGCAGTGCAAGATTTTAGGAAGGTGCCGTTTTATATGCAGAAAATCATACAATATCCCATTTACCCCTTACAAATCTCCTACTTTACCACTACCAAAGCACCCCACACCATTACATCGCCTCCACAATGCTTCACATGATAGATGGCGTCAAGAACTCCAGCATATCACAAATGTTCTTCATTATGATCCGAACACCTCAAACTTAGATTTGTCTGTCCATAACACTTTTTTCCAATCTTCCACTGTCCGGTGTTTATTCTTTTGGCCATCATATTTGGTTCTTGCTATCGGCCAGTCCGAGGCTTTTTCTTTGCAATTCAGCACAGAGTCACCTCTTCACTGGTAACATTGAGACTGGTGTTTTGCAGGTACTATTTAATGAAGCTGTCAGTTGAGGGCCTGTGGGGCATCTGTTTCGCAAACTAGACACACTAATGTATTTGTCCTCTTGCCCAGTTGTGCCTCAGGGCATCCCATTCCTCTTTCTATTCTGGTTAGAGACAGTTTGACTTGTTCTGTGATGGGAGTGGTACACAATGTTGTTCAAGATCTTCAGTTTATTGGCAATTTCTCACATGAAATTGCCTTCATTTCATAGAACAAGAATTGATTGGCAAGTTTCAGAGGAAAACTCATTGTTTCTGGCCATTTTGAGCCTGCAATCAAACAATCAATTGCTGATGCTCCAGATACTCATAAAGTCTAAAGAAATGTGATGTTCTTTTAATGGACAAAAAATGAGCTTTTCTTTGAAAAACGACAATATACTGTGTGACACCACAACCTTTGAACGGTGGTGTATACATAATGGCTTGGAAAAGTTTTAAACCCTTTGAACCTTTCCATATATTTTGTAACAAAATGCCATTAAAGTGGAAACAGAATGGTTAATTACCGCTGATCAACAGAAAAAGTCTAAGTGAAAAATTTAAAATGATGGCATTGAATGTTCCCCGGAACAGTTAAATCCATTGTTAACTCATGGAGAAAATTTGGCACAACTGTGAATCTGTCTAGGACAGACCATCCTCAAAAACAGTGTTTCTGGTGAGAAGGGCATTAATCAGACTTATAGCCAGACTGTATCTTCTCTAAAAAAGATACAGTCTTAGACAGCTTGTAGGCACTTTGCAAAATAAAAAAAATAGCCTGGCACTTCACAAAAGTGTCCTTTATGGGAGAATGGCAAAAAATCAAACACACATCATGGCTAGAGTTTGCCAGAAGCATGTGGGCTACTTTGAGACCAAGTGGACAACTATTATATGGTCTAAAAACCAAAATAGCTTTTTGGCTTCCACGCAAAGCTGCATTTTTTGCACAAGCCTAACACTGCACATCATCCACCAGCCTAACAAATAACACAATTCTTACCATGAAGCATGGTATGGGCAGCATCAGGTTATGGGAATGCTTCTCTGAGTCTGGGTCAGGGCCTGGAAATCCTGTGAAGATCGAGGGCAAAATGGATGCAACAAAGTATAGAGAAATCCTGGAAGAAAATCTGCAGAAGTCTGCAAGAGATCTTCCAACAGGACAATGATACCAAACTTGCACCCAAATCCACACTGGAATGCCTTAAAAACAAAAAGGTAAATGTCCTTGTGTGGCCCAGTCAAACTCAATCCAGATGACAATATGGAAAAGTTGAAAGTTTATTAAATTAGCAGTTTTGATGAATAGGCCACAATTGCTGTGTCAAGATGTGCGAAGCTGGTTGAGACTTGTACAAATAAAATCACTGCTGTAATTGCTGCCAAAGGTGCCAAATATTGACTGTGAATTCTTAGGCAAACAGTTATTTTTGTTTTGTATTTAAGCCTCTTAATTAAAAAGATTGCAAGAGTGCTAACACTCTTCTTTGCCAGAAATCAAAACTGTTGAGTGATCAAGCTGCTGTAGTTCTATACTTTAAACTGTAATATTACTGTGCTGTTGCATTTCTTTCATATCCCACCTGGTTAAGGCTGCAACCTAGATTTATTCAGCCTGAATAATGTTAGCCTTGTTTGTTGATCTTTAAGTTGAGTTATGCAGTTCCAACCTTCCTTCTGGCCACCCAACTGCTGTTAGCAATGGCCACGTAGCTAGCTAGCTAGCTTAATAATTCACGTATAGAAGACACATTTTCCAGTTTAAGTTGGATATTATATCCCTTTTAGATAGGAATTTCACAACTGTTTTGGTATTGTTTCCACTCATCACCGTTCATAAATCGAAAGATTCATGGCAATGTTTTATACAGACATTGTGGTAGATGAAAAAATGTTTTGGGCTCATGTTGGATAAACTAGCTTGATGTGAGAGGGTTGTGTGTTTTTCTCAAAGCCAATTCCTTTCTTTCCTGCAATAGCTTCTTATTATCACCACACATTGGCTAAATATCTATGAAATTGTTCTGGGTTTAAATAAAGCATGTATTTAGACACAATTTAGTTTTTTTGAAATAATTATTATTTTTAAAGGAATCATTCTTTTTGAAATAGTAATTATGGCCGTTAAACATCCTGTGAATACAGTTACAAATTTACAGTTGATTTTCAACTATCCCTGTCCAGGGAGGTCAAGAAACCAAGCTGTGAAAATGTGTAATTGGTTTACCAGAGTGAGTGTCCTCCATCAGGACCCTGAAGTCACAGTACCTGGAGTTATTTGAGTCATGCATAAAAAATACCAAAGCTGACTGAACCTGTTCATTTGGCAGTGATACAATTTAAACCCTGCAATGTAACCTGTTCATTTAGAATTGATACGATTTAAACCCTGTAATGTAACCTGTTCATTTGGCATTGATATGATTTTAACCCTGTTATGTAACTTGTTCATTGGGCATTGATACGATTTAAGCCCTGTAATGTAACTTGTTCATTTAGAATTGATACGATTGAAACCCTGTAATGTAACTTGTTCATTTGGCATTGATACGATGTAAACCCTGTAATGTAACTTGTTCATTTAGAATTGATACGATTTAAACCCTGTAATGTAACCTGTTCATTTAGAATTGATATGATTTAAACCTTGTTATGTAACTTGTTCATTGGGCATTGATACAATTTAAACCCTGTAATGTAACTTGTTCATTTGGCATTGATACGATTTAAAACCTCAAATGTAACTTGTTCATTTGGCATTGATACGATTTAAAACCTGTAATGTAACCTGCTCATTTCAAGCAGCTCATATGCAAGTGAACGTCTTTATTCCCCCTTCATGCTTGTTGCTTTTGATAACACGGACCTGCCTTTCAACCAGACCCTACTGACCCTACAGTCAAAACCAGTCCATTACATAAGAAACAAAACAGAGACTAACAGAGCTCCAGATAATCCAGTTAATAAGGGAGTAATAGTGAATCACAACCACTTTCCCTGCCTGGCCTCCTTCCTCCTCAGCCTCAGTCCCCTCCAGTTGAAGCCCTTTTCTCAAACACAACCTCTGATGAGAATACAATGGAACACATGCAGCTGGATCCATGACTGCCCCTCCTGCCTAATTCTCCATCCAAGGGTTTTCCCTCTGGATATTCCTCCCATTTACCACCATCCTCCCACCCTCCCACATCCTTCCACCCCTTCTTTTCCCCCCTTCCCTGAGCCTCAGTCCCCCTGCCGTTTTTACCCCACAAGTCCCCCGTCCCCCTAGACTTTATGCTTCCAACCCCCATCCCTCCATCCCACTATCCCTGACCTCAGCAGGAAGCTTGAAGCCAAGTTGGAGAGGTTTTGGGGGTTTAGGGTTTTGTGTTTATGAGGCTAGGGGGGTTTAACAAGGGGCCTTAGAAGGCACAGAGGTGTTTCATATAACGTTGTCCCACAGGCTCCTGTAATTCGTCCCCCCTGGTGTTTCACCTAGAACCTCAAGGGAGTTGTTTTGTCTGGGGGGAAAATCGGCACATCTCTACAATGGGCGTCAGCGTTTGAATCATGTTTGACATTGTTATACGGTATGGGGGAAAAGGGCTTCACTAACTAGGACAGGAGGTACTTGAGCATTACACACATTACTGTATACAGATACAGTCTGTTTTCATTTAAAACAAGAACATTTCTAAATGACCCCATGCCTTTGAATGATAGTGCATGTGTAATGCATGATGTGTCACTCCCTTTGCATATTTCCTGTGTCTGTAAGTGTTAAAGCTGCACTTGTAATAAACCATTTTAACTGGAAGAACCTGAGCTGCGTTTTTACAATCCAGATTGTTCAGGTACAAATAGGCTTTGGAGAACCTTCTTTAGAATAGAGTCACGTCTGATCTCCTTAAATATTTGTGTATGTTTAACAACGCAAATGAACCAAGGGCTTTCAGGCACGTTCCAGAAAGACTCATGTTTACTTTCTAAACTGAAGCCATGAAAGTCTATTCAAAATATTTCAACTGATAATTACAAATATTTGTAATCGAAGGTAGTGAAGTCTGCAATGCACACGAGAAGACTGGACAGGATCGCAAGTAGAACGCTGCTGTGTCTCCTATTTCCGACTAGCACATGAATGCAGCAATAATCCGCTACTGAGCTGGTCTGTGTATACGTGACAGTAAGGCGGTTATAGTGCAGACTGTGGGGGCCTTCTGTACAGGAGCCTCCCCCTGGAGTCCGCACACATATTGCATTACTCCTACTTTCCATCTTCACTGATCTGCTCATGAAGGAGAATCAACATTTATTTGAAATACTTTCAATTTTAAATATTTCTCTATGTGCAAAATATTTAATTGAATATAAACTGTATCCATCGTGGTCAATGTCTTTGTGTTTTTATACGTTTTAATCTGATCTGATCCATTTTAGAGTGCCACTTAATTTAGCTTGAACTCTGCTGTTGCATGACGCAACAGGTTAGAACTATCAAGCACCTTCCTAACTGACGTCTACTGTTATTTTGAATTAGGTCTTAGAGTTTACATGAAAAAAGAGCCAAAGAAATCTGGAAGGTAAGATAAACTGCTCCACAAAGAGTCCATTGTGTGACTCTTAATCATGTTTTTTGGTATCGTCATTCTCAAACAGGACACCTGCTTTTACCGTTAAAGCTATGTTTTTGATTGTATTGGCTGGCGATGCCCCAAGTAACAGCTCCCCTTATTGACCACAGGGCTGGCCTTGCCTCAACTGTTTCTCTTATTGGTTAAAAGCTTGGCGTGGCCCCCTGTACCAGCTTCTCATAAGCCACAGGGCTGGCATTATCTAACAGGTTATATTACACATGGAATGACTAAACTAGAAATATGTAATGAGAAATTAGTGTTATTGCATCTGTCCATAAGTGGTGCATGTTTTTTCTTGTTTAGTGGTTACCTTATCTGTCAGTTTTAAGTATGTAAATGATTAAGTTTGTTTTAAGTTTATAATTGTTTTGTGAATTGAAGGTTGGTCATTTGACGATATAGCGTTTGAAGCATTTTTCAGAAAATCCCAAATGCCCAAAAGTCCAATATCATAGAATTAATGATTCCCATTGGCAAAAATGTTTCTTATCTACCAACTTTTAAAAAAATCAAAAAAATATTTCACAATATATGGCAAGCATGCACATTTTATCCCTTTTGCACCATTGTCTGAATGGAATTAAAAAAACGCCTTTTATGTCAGAAAAGTATAACAACCATCTCGGACAAATAAAACAATTTTAGAAGTGATCTGTTCAATCTCTAACTAACAGAATCACAGAGCCTAACTAGCAAAATCGCATAGCAGTATAACCCAGAATGCTTTGGTTGATTGCACATGAATAAACATTTCAACCATGAAAGTAGTTGGCTGTAACAAGCTTTTACAGGTGATATAAAAAGTTTACACAACCCAATTAAAATGCCAGGTTTTTGTGATGTAAAAAAAAGAAAAATCATGCAGTACTAGCTGTTTGCTACATGTGACAACAATCTCCCGTATTCTTCATATGAATGGGCTATGGGGTAGGGTGGCAAGACGGAAGCCTTTTCTCACAAAGAAAAACATCCAAGCCACGCTGAAGTTTGGAAAAACAAATATCAAGTATCCCAAAAGCACATGAGAAAATGTGTTATGGTCTGATGAAACCAAGGTTGAACCTTTTGGCCATCATTCCAAAAGGTATGTTTGGCGCGAAAACAACACTGCACATTACCCAAGGATCACCATACCAATAGTGAAGCATCATGCTTTGGGGCTGTTTTTCTTCAGCTGGAACCTGGGTCTTTGTCAGGGTGGAGGGAATTATGAACAGTTCCAAATACCAGGCAATTTTGGCACAAACCTTCAGGCGTCTGATAGAAAGATTAAGATGAAGAGGAAGTTCACCTTTCAGCATGGCAACTTCCCAAAGCACACATCCAAATCCACAAAAGCATAGTTTCACCAGAAGATTAATGTTTTGGAATGGCCCAACCAGAGCTCAGACCTTAATCCAATTGAACATCTGTGGGGTGATCTGAGGGCTGTGCACATGAGATGTCCTTGCAATCTGATAGATTTGGAGTACTTTTGTATTAGTTTAAGAGTGTGCACACTAATGAAACCAGGTTATTGTGAGTTTTTTATTTTTCATTTCCCCCCCTCAAAGATTTCAATGAGTTTTTCCACTTGAATTGTTCACGTTATATGTCACATTAAAGGTGTAAAACGTTTTTTTTACATCACAAACACCTGACATATTAACTGGGGTGTGTAGACTTTTTATATCCACTGTACATTGTCACTATCACACCACACCATCTTGGTAAATGTTTGCAATCCAGCATGTACTTTTTAGCTACTGTGTAATCCACTTGACGTTTGGTGTCCAACTCACTCTTAGAAGGACTCTGTATTAAGGACTGGTAAGGGCAAATCTGTGTATTTGTAATTGTTCCAACACCACCTGCCAAATTGCTGGGGCTAGGTGAAAGGGTCAAATGTGTCAATGGCCAGGTCAAGTGATCCAATGACAAAAATGTGGAGACCTGCCCCCAAATGATGTATGAGAGGGAAGCCCATCTGCCTCTAGCAGGCTTTGCATGTCCCAAGGATAAACAAGCCCCAACTAGAAGGAGGATTTTCCACATAGTTAACACAATGAAGCATGGAAATTCCTCTGCTCTCCTTCTTCGCCTAAGCAAGCAGTTTCAGACTACAGCATCGTCTTCCCTTAGAAAACTGAGATAAGTGATGCCTGTAATCAGCATCTTGTTTTGGCAGGAATTTTGTTTGAATTCATCTGGAACTGATATAATTGTTCCTGCAGAGATAGGGACAATATTACAAAATTCCCTCATATCTATCCAAATATATAATGTAAATTATTTTACACCTGGGTAAACAAAATACATTTGGTTAATCATTAGCAATCAATTATTCAGTTAATGGTGGATTGGTACTGTGTTGGGAAAGATGGGCACATGTGTGGACATAAGGAGATTTAAAAGAATGTCGTACATAAATATGAAAGTGGCAAAACAAATTGGGAGAAATACTTTTTCCAGCAACTCAGCTCCCCTCCCGAAGACACATAATATAAGCGAAATGCTGTGGTCGACCCGTAGCACTAAGACTGCAAGGTGGTAAATTATTTTTTAATGGCATCAAACTATGTTCTGCATCCATATTAGCTTAGTACTGTCCAACACCATTGATCACTTCCTTCTCTTGGAGAGATTGGAAATCTATGTTGGGCTATGCAGACATGTTCTAGCCTGGTTTAGATCCTATTTATCCTCGAGATATCAGTTTGGATGGCCTGTCTTCTTTCAAATCATAGGTATGTTTTGATTGTTTTCACTATATACACTGCCACTTGGTGATGTCTTCTGTCACTGTTATACGGACAACACACAGTTGTATATTTTGAGGAAACATGGAGAAGCCCCAGAGTTTTCATAAATGTTTCATCAGTTAGCGGATGACGGAACAGGTTTCAGTTCGGAACACTGAAATGCTTGTTTTAGGACAGAAGAAGCAGAGACATTTGTTGTCAGATCTTACTGTGAACTTCGATGGTTGTATGGTCACATGCCCCCGAAATGTGAGAGACATTCGGGTTACCGTCAAGACTGATCTCTCTTCTGATGAACATATAAAATGTATTTCAACAACAGCATTTTCTTTTTATATTCACTGTATATATAATGGAAGCACATACTCTGTTTGCCTTCATGGTCGTTTATTTCTTCCCTGGCTTCTAATACAACTTATATGTTTTAATTAATCCTAGAACAGACTATTTTAGCCAGAAACATCCCATTCCCTCAGATTGTTATCAAATGAGGAGAGCCTGTCTCTTCATTGGCCCAGTTAACCTTTTTTTGGTTGCAACAACACGCTGCGTTAATGTTAATGCAGTCTGAAAAATCGTGAGCGTTAATTTTAGCTCACCCTGTGCATAAGGTGGGCGGGGTTTATCTCTAGCATGAGTGGAATTGTTACAAATCTGCCAGCCCATTTGGCCCACTTGAGGTAAAAGGAATGTGCCTTCTGCTTGTGCTGCATTATGGCTTGGACCTAGGTCCCTGCCTTACCCTGTTTTACATCCCAGGACGGCTGGTATTGTGTTTAGCATTGTTCAATGAGCAGGGGCCTTTGTAGTGCACCCTGTTCCAGTGGCACCCTCATTGAAACCCTGACCGCTACAAAAGAGCCTGTTCGTGACTTAACACGGAGAAAGGAGAAGCCTGGGAACCAACTCACAGTGGGCGGGCTGGGCAGGGATGCAACACTATATCCATGATATACTCCCCAGTCGCCAGCCAAAGGGTGGCCCAAATGGAAAACTATCCACGAAATAGTACACTGCATTTGATCAAAGTCCTATAGGCCTTTTTCGAAAAGTAGAGCATATGGAATAGAGTGTGATTTGAGACGCAACCACAGGCTTGTTTTGTCATTATTGTCCTCTACAGTATAATGTGGCAGGGCTTATTCTCCTGAGGGTGTGGGTCCAAACAAGCCCTTTCCACTGCATGTGAAGGATCACAATGAACCAAGTATTCTTATGGTAGGTAGTCCAGACCCACAACCGACTGAACGGCAACAGTGTGTGGGTTAACCAACTACTCAGCTAACACAAAGACTTGAGGGCACTGTAGGAAGAGTTAGCAAATCAGCTCCATTGGGTTTAATTTAGCCTTCCATTCAGTTGAGTTGTCATTTTACTACATATACTGTATCCATGGAAACCATAGAGAGCACTATTCCACATAGGAATGGCAGCCAGCAACTGTTGGTGCAAACCAAATGCTCGGATAGAAGCAATGGGAATAACATCTAAATGGTTTTCCAGGTGAATGGGCCAGTGGTTGGTCAGTGATTTGAATTTGTTGCTAGCCTCTTTTAAAAATAAATAAAAAATCACTGGAGGGGTAAAAAATGTGCTACACCCAGTAGGGGAAAACATTGCAAAGATAAACTTGTGCCTATTAGGCTTTCTAGTTCTAAACATTATTTTAGCATGGCTGAAAATCTATCACCTTCGAATTGAAGGTGGCTAAACAATCAATTTGGCATGGTTGTGCTGCAGTTGTCAAGCAAGATTATAGCTGGGTTTTATAAAACCTTCAGTTACAAGTTATGAAAACCAATCTGTCATTGTGTGTTATGGTCGAACAATAACTTTGACTGTGCTTGTGTTTTAAGTCTCAGAAAAGGTTACTGCTCCTGGCTCCTAACCATCTCTATTCCAGAAACAGTGTGCCGGATTTTGGCGACCAAAAGAAACACACAATGTGTTTGTTCATGTGAACATCCCACGAACAAACAGTAAATGTGAGGCTTGTTTTAACTGTTCCACTATTTCAAGTGCACACATAACATTATGTCAGATCCAAGTTCAGCGCAGGTTCCTTAATTGTTACCATATGTGGACATTTTACACCAGCTTTCTTTTCAATCAGTTATTCTTGTTTAGATTAGCCATTCAACTATAGGAGCGATACAGAATCCACAATAGGAAAGATTGACAGCTGTATTATCCAGTCCATCCAAGGTCAAAGGATTCATCTGAGGATGAAATCCAGATGGAGGGAAGGACATAGTAGCATATATGGGAATAGATATAGACAGGAATCTGTCTACTTTAAAATTGGCTGGGGACATTACCAATTACATATACAGCACCAGAAAAAAATCAGAGACCATTGCACCTTGTTCTTTCCTTTCCAAAAAAGCTGAAAAGGAACATTTTTAGTGAGGAACAGAAGCATTCAATTTGCAGTGGTCTCTTAATTTTAACACTTCTCTTCCTCACTCAAAAACTTCCTTTATAACTTTTTTGTAAAGGAAAGAAAAAGGTTCAGTGGTCTCTTCATTTTTTACCCCCTTTGCTTGAATGTGCATACACAACTCTTTGCTGAGACGTCCTTGCTTGTAGAGATGTCTGCCCTTGATTCCATTGTTCATATAGCCTACATTTCACTGATCACTGATCTTAGTAGCAGAAAACATTATTTATGTCCATAAAGACAAGTGTTTTCTGCCTTTTTAATGAAAAAGCACTTCTTTTGTTGGGGCCAGGCACTTGCCATGTGTGCAGTTTTCTGTTAGGCTATTTGTTTCACATGTATCAGTAAATACCCCTCTTTTCCAAAATGATACCCCATCGTCTCTGCCATCGCTCCCATGTCTTATTTGACTAGTATATTTGTGTGTCAGGGTTCAAATCTAGCCATACTGTTGTGATAAAAAGCAAGAAAATAAGACACTTATACAGGAGTGCGGGAAGGGGGACTTGTGAAGCATGTTCAAAATACTTCTCCCATCTGTCGTGGGACCTTTGAACAATGTGTGTGCCATAGAAAGGCCCTTTCCTTGCCTGCTCAAACTCTATAAACCCTTATAATTTGCTTCCTTTTGTCACTGGACTGAGATACTTTCTCTGGCACACACTACTGCCAGACTTTGCAGTCACCCAGCCATAGTTATAATATATTGCTAGATAGACGATAACACACTTTTAAATATCCTTGTCAAAAAAGACATGGAAGAGGTGGCCGAGCTGGTTGTAATAATGGATACTTTTGGTGCTTTTCCATGTGGTCTTTCAGCTTTTTTTATCCACCCTCTGTATGCCTTTAGATTTTATGCACACAAATATCCAAAATATTTTAAACTTTGATTTTTAAAAGAATTGATGTTTCTTGGTCTTTTCGAAAGGGCTGTGAAGAGACCTTTCCACAAAGTTTTATTTTGAGCATGACTTCTTCGCCATGTATATTTTGTCTGTATTTATATTCTTCCTTTGTATTGTAGTTCTTTATAACGCTTATACGTCGTTTCTCAGAAAATGTGTCTCTTTACCTCAGTGTTCCATGAACAGTTTGAATAATATGAAATCCTAAAGCTACAGTCTGGTTTAGAAGTTTTATTCTATGAATTGTATATGTAATTCCACTGTTTGTAACTACTGTATTAATGATTTCAGATTGGACATAAACACATTTTATTGTAATTATCAGGTCCAGGTTTTTATCTCCCTGGACCCCAGGGCCATCCTGGTTCTCTGGTATTCCTCCTCTGGCCATGGAGCAGAGTGTGAAGATTAGGAATCTCTGGTATGGAGTAAAGAGGAGCTTGTGCTGACTTTTGTTTGCCCCCCCTCCCCGATATCACTGATATTAGATTCCACTGGCTTATAAATGGGCTGTCGCAACAACATTAACAAAAAACGTTATTCATGCCATCCCCACAGCCAAGAGAAGACGTTCATAACACACCCTGGTTATGTTTGAATTGTCTACACTCAGTGGATGGAGGTCTGGGGCCATGGCAAGGGGCCAGAGAGCTGAGAGGGGCATTTCCTGAGAAGAGGTGTCAGTTCTCTCTGTCGTATCTCTCTTTCCCTTTCTCCGAATTACAGTTTTACAGCGGCTTCCCAAAATAGCTATATAAATCTAAACGTCTCGCCTCCTTTATACCTATTTCTGCAATTTTTCTGTCTTACTCCTCTTCCATCTTTCTACCGCTCTCTCTCTTCATCTCTCTCTGCACCATTGCCCTCCTCCTCCTCCTCCCCTTGCTCCATCACCGTTTATTTACTCTGCTATGTGGACTGAATGTGAGTCTTCCTGAAGCAGCACAGCGGCGTTTTGTGGAACCACAAGGACCCTGTGACCCCGCTTGGCCGCTGAGCTGCTGCTATAAAAAGCCATCCAGCTCTCATCCAAACCCAGGAAAATCACAAGCTCCACCTTAAGTTAAACCGTTGTGTATTTCTACCAAAGCCTCACTGCTTTAGTGGGAACACTGCAAACGTAGTCATGAGAGGAATGTTGCGCCCATACGATACTGTCTGTATATTATGAGAATATTCAATGAAGTACTTTGTTAGTCTAGAAGTAAGCTTGACTTGGGTTGGGACAAACAACTCTCAAAAACATTCTGTGTTGTTTATTTGAACCAGCTGCCGGCTTTGAACCACTGAGTCACATTTTGGTTATTGATGTTGGGTTATAGTGCCATGGCCTGGAGGATCAGAGTCTAGGTGTCGTATAGGATGGACATGACTTTCATGGTTATTCGGGAGATATACATCCTGTTAATCTATTCTTTTGAATAAGTGTCATGTTCAATTTGAACATTGCATACACCGCAGTGTATGATTTACCAAGAACCCAATGGCAACTCTAACAGAGCTTCAGAGTTGCGCTGAAGAGATGGGAGAACCTGCCAGAAGTAAATTACCAAGGCTTTGGTATTGGCTAGACAGAAGACACTAGTGAGTATTAGGCATATGTCATGCAGCATAGTTTGCCACCAGCACTAATAGGACCCTGCGAGCCTGAGTAAAACGTTTATTTGGTCTGATTACACCAAAATCCAACATAAGGCCTGAATGCCGAGCGTTTGTCTGTCGAAACCAAGATACCTGTCAACACCATCCCTACAGTGAAGCGTGGTGGTGGGGACATCATGCTAATGGAATGCTTCTCAGTGGCAAGGACTAGTAGACTGGTCAGGATCAAGAGAAGGATGAACAGAGCATTATACAGAAATGTCTGTGAAGAAAACCTGAACTAGAGCGCACTAAAACTCAGATTGGTCCTTAATTCATCTTTCAGCGTGACAACAACCTGAAGCGAACAGCTTTTGGAGGGGCTTTGGGAAAATTCTGCGAATGTCCTTGAGCAGCGGAGCCGAAGTCTGGACTTGAACGTCATCTGTGGGAAGACCTTAAGAACACATTTTACATACACTCCCATCCAATCTGACAGAACTGGAGAGGATCTGCAAGGAAGAATGGAAGAAGAGCCAAACCAGGTGTGCATAACTGGTAGAAGCGTACCCATGAAGACTGGGAGGCAAACTAACATGTACAAAGTATTTCATAAAGGGTTGGAATATTTACATACATTAGATTTTTTTAATGTGTTTTTGGTTTGTTGTTTTGGGGTATTGGGTGCAGGATAATGGCATAAAAAACTAAATGTGATGAACGTGAAGGGGTTTGAAATGCTTCCAAAGGCCATATATATCAGCAGAAGATGCTCTGCTGTGCATGGAAGTCAGGCGGAAAAGGTTAATGGAGACTGCTGGTTTAAAGATAGTTCTGTAGCTCTATTGAGACCACATATTCGAGGACCTTTCATAGAAAGGGCAGGTTGGAAATTGCTCTGTAATTGCTTAGTGTGTTGGCGTCCTGTCCAGGCCTTGTTTCAAGGTTGGTGTAATTCAAGCACTTTTCAGGGAATTAGGCACAGTGCCTGAACTAAGAGAGTCAATCATGATTTTGGTTATAGTGAGGAGCTGGATTTTATACTGTACTAACAGCATCCATTGGGTGGGTAGTTTACCTTATATCTTTTGATAGTTTCAGACACATAAATATCGGGGTAGTGATGAGAATAAAGTGAAATTGTAGCTGGGAGGCTCAATATAAGGTGGAGGGGCAGGTTCTAAACAGGAGACAGTGCAGTAGATGCCTCTGAAATGGATGGAAAGTTTCAAGAAAACGGAGTAGTAGTCTGAGTATGGACTAAGGAGTTATTTGGCGGTTTACATAATTTTTTACAAAAGATAATAGCATTCTGGAGTTCACCATTTACAATTGGATTAGTATAATTTAGCTTGTGTGCAGTGTTGAGAAAATCTTTGTGTGTAGTCTGTGGATATGAAAACGTCTGGGCACGCATAGGTTTTCCTCCATCTTCTCTCCAGTTCATGCCTGTCAGCTTTTGTAAAATGTAGATCCGTTAAACCATGATTTTCTTAAAGACCTTTGCACAGTCTCTGATTAAATGGTTCAACTGCCTTTTCTAGTGTGGCTGAAGATGTAAGAGTAATTGATGAGATAATCCTTGCAAATAAGTAATGTTGAATTATGAAAATCTATAGAAATTGGATAATGTTAGAAAAATGCAATTAAAATCAACTTTTCATCAGCACTAACCAAATGTTGAACATCCATCCTAAAACAAACAATAAATACAATATTGTGACAAAACCTGTGAACCATGACTCAATTATTTCAAAATCAATAAGATCAATACAAATAAATAGTCTAGTCCTATAAATGGTCCTATAAATAGTCTATTCTATTCGAACACCGTTGCTAGATGTTTACGGATATTCTGTAAAGGTTGACTGACAAATTGTGACATGTATTCATGATGGTGAAGAGAAAATACTGTTTTGATACCTACGGTCAAAAAGGGATATTGTCGGTTTATTTAGGCAGTATCAGTGCAGGCCAGGATCATGCTGTATTTTCAAGAGGAACTCCATACTCTTACGCTCGGGGCTGGACAGGATTTTACTGAAAACACAGAAATAAGGACCCAAAACAGGCAAAAAAGCTATATATGAATACTTTTTGTTAAGTGTAATACCTATTGTGAGCAGGTCTAAGATTTATTTGTTGTCTTGATTGATATCAGATTTTCCAGTTATATATAGAAGGATGGCTGTAGATTCCAACTTGAACAGTTCATTCTTTCTCATTTCAAAGACGCTCATTTGAGTTAATGTCTGGACAATTAATCGAATTTGCTATCATGTTCCTTAAATAATGACTGCGTGCACATCCCAGTATCAATTGAACAGCCTTAATAAGCCACCTTGGATTTTATTATAGATTTAGATTATTTATACATTTAATACTGTCTTTTTAAAATCTTTAGAAAACCCTTTCTCCACTTTCCTTACTTAACCAAGAAGGAAGAAAAGATCAGGGTTGACTAGAAATGTTATGAACTGAATGTAGATGAGCCTGACTGGGCCGCCCGCCCAACATCATTTGGAGCAGCTGTACATTACTGTGCTACATACCAGTAAATGAGATTACATGCGTAGACATCTCTTTCTCTGTCCTTGAACGTCTGATGAGGCCAGTTTGAGGCTTCCTTTCACGTCCTCCCTAACAGCTCTCCATGGTGATGAACTTATGCTGCTCCCCAATGATTGTGTGTTTGTGTGTGCCTCTGTATAATGGTGTGTGTGTGTGTGTGTGTGTGTGTGCTGACTGAGTTGAGAATTATAAATCACAGGTGCCTCCTGCCAAATATTAGACTCATTTGATCTGTTGGGATGTTGAGTCTATGAAGCTGCTGGGTCATGAATGAATCTTGTGTTTGCTGTAGCCGGTGGAAATGAAAATGATCTATTAGGCTTTATAAACTGTGAGGTTTGAATCATGAATGCCGATTGGCTGGCTGCCGTGGCTTGTGAAACCGTACACTACGCATATGACATCACATCACTTTTTAATGTTTAAATTGCATTTGAAACCAGTTCAAAAAAGCAAGAAGCAATCTGGGGGTTTGTGATGTATTGCCAATATACCATGACTAGCACTGTTTGCAGGCACTCAGAAATTTGTTATGCCTAAGAACAGCCATGGTATATCGGCCATATATTACAGGTAATCATGCCTTATTACTTCGGTACTTGCTTAAACAATCAAATTTCTCACTCACGAAGTTTCAAGACCAAAATCCTTGCTCTGACAGTTATAATGATTGATTCACTTTACTACACTGATTTTTTTGGGATCAAAGAAAGAATCCTGAAAGAGCAGCACCATTGAGGGATATTCTCTGGTCAGTCGATTTTATGAAATCTGCATTTTGTGTCTTTTTGCATCCCTCCAGTGTGGAGTAATTCCATAAACGTGAACGAGCCACTGGGGATGTGGGACTGGATCAGGAAATACCAATGTGGCAGGCTGTGCCTCTCTTTAAGATTCCACTGGCTGGGAGGGAGGGCCCCCCTCTCTACATTCTCTCTCTCTCTCTCTCTCACACTCAGTCACTCTCTATCTGACTAGTCTGTTTCTCACTATTCTCCCTCAACTCTCTGACTGGCCTAGACTCAGTCTGACTGCTGAAGTATGCAGCAGGGAAAGGAAGCCAGTCTCAATCTCATTAATACCTGCTGATCCTTCTTAGGCTGTTGGCTTCATAGTCAGAGGGAGAGAGAGTTAAGAGAAAGAGGAGGAGAGAGAGAGGGGAGAGAAAGAGGAGGATAGCGAGAGGAGAGAAGGAGGTACATCGGAGTAAATTTTTCCCAGAGAGGAACTGAAGCTCAGCATTCCTGGCATTGGCAGTTGCCAGCAAACAATCCTGACTCTATCCTGTGTGTGCTGGGCAAGAGCCTGCCGGCTGGGCTGAATGGGCTCAGTGTTTAGGGCCTCCAGGTCCCGGTTTGCCCAGCAAGGGCCAGCATCCATCAGGCAAGTGCACTCAGAACCCTGGCCGGACCCGTCTCAGACTCCTGCCTCTAAACTAAACACTGGGAACCCATCCCAAACGGCATCCTACTCCCTATATAATGTGTTACTTATGATCAGTCCTGAGTAGAAAAAGTGCAGTACATAGGGAATATGGTGTCATTTTGGGCCACCTCATGGACACAACGATGCTGTAAACATACTCCAGAAAATAAACCGCACAGGGCCCAGAGAAGAACAAATATTTGATCAATTTAAAAAAAGGCGACTATCGAGATTAATATGTTTAAAGGAAGCGAAGGAGGGAAAGAATGAAAGGCCTTGGAGGAAGGACAAATTTTTCCTACATTAATCATTCATCCTTCTGTAGGCACCAGTAGAGTGATACCATATGATAATCAGGAGCACAACAGCAAGTAGGGGAGCACAAGGCGTGTTAGGGAGGGAGGCTGTTATTATTACCACTGTGTTTTATTTGGCTTTAGGGCTGAGGGTTGGGCAACGGTAAAGCCCTATAGATAAGTCAGAGTAAAAGGAAAGCTAGGGAGGTGGAGAGAAAGAGATTGTGTGTTCTCAGAAGTGCTGCAGAGATCACCCAGAGGGAAAGGAGTAACCAAGTGATTACGGCTTGGCTAATCTGAATGTGACTCACCACGTGAGCTGCAACTGAAGGCAGAGACTTAGTAAGAGAGAGGATGAGACAGAAAGGGGAGAAGAAGAGAGCAAATGGGAAGGGAACAGAAGAGAAAGAGAGACAGGTCACAGTAGCAGACTCTTTCTGTTCTCCCTCCCTCCATTCCTCACCTCCATTCCTCACCATCCATTCCTCACCCTCCATTCCTCACCCCCATTCCTCACCCTCCATTCCTCA